>JAAAKL020003909.1:0-18278 GCA_010016065.2 Carybdea cf. marsupialis auct. non (Linnaeus, 1758) | reverse complement strand
TCGTTTGTGGTCGTTTCGCGTTTCGGTGGGGATCGCGGGTCAGGTGGGGTGGCGCGGCGGGGGGGAGGGGCGGAGAGGGATTTTTACATCTATCTCTTAAGAATGCACTAGAATCAAAGGAAGTGATTGCCTGTATTCTGTACCCTACAGTATGATCAACTGGAAGAGGATAAAGCGGTTGAAATGGTGGTCGTTAGGGTATACGTCACATGTCTTAGCTACGCTAGCATGGAGCTGCATTTTCCGAGACACCTTAGTATTTTCGCGAGTATTTTCTCGAGCTTTTTATTTACGAGCGTCATGTCATAGTGATATACTAGAGATATCCTATTAATATACTTTACAGCAGTAAAAAGGGAACAGCGAAATACCGCAGTTATCTTTGGTTTCACGTCCAATGTGCATACGTTCTTCAGACCGCGAAAGAAAGTTCTTTGATTACACCTCTATTTATAATCTACCTTACCATACAATTTCTAGGTCGTGGTATTTGCCCTTGTACGTATTTGTACGTATTGGCAACAAAAAGATTCCTGTGCCGGTACTTTGAGACCAGCTTGGATCACTTATTCAATAGGTTACTTTTACCAGCGGTTATAATTACATACTTTTCGGTAATACACAAGTTACATTTACGCCTACCCCTATTGTGTGGATCTATCTACAGACTTGAGCCCTTTGTGAGCTGAAGTGTTTCTACTGAGTCAGGGTAGCCACTCCAATTCTTTAAATTGACCTCGAATATGGCATGATCCTGGACAATAGAGAGGTTTGGAAAACTTCCTGGACTTTGCAGCAGAAGCGTTACACAATGCCTAGGTGGTGGATTTGTGCTGCTCTGAAGCACCGTCAGTACCTTGATTGATATGTCAAGTGAGGGCTTGCAGGGCTTCAATGATGATACTGGAGTTTCACCCCAAATCCTCTTGGGAATCTTCAACGATTCACTTCCCAAGATAGTGGCCATCCAGCTATTGTAAATTTGGGAAGGAAAAGCACGTGTAATGGTACTCTTAAAGAACGTTCCCTCCCCTCCTTGTGAATACGAAAAGTTCTACGAAAGTCCAATTTGACAGGTAACATTCAAGTGCCTACTTACGTATTATCCGTCGAGGGGTGGATCAGAGATTCTAGGACGGTTTTGTGTTTGAAGGGGCACTGACTGGGGAGTTGCTAGTCACTTGGTGGCTTTATTTCATCGGGACTGTTATGGAAAAGATGCAGGTAACTATGATGGAACTGTGTATTGTCCTTATTCCGTATTACCTCTTATTCACGCTCTGATCTGATATCCCTTCTCGTCTTGATCTGTTTAAACTAGGAACCTAACCCGGATGATCCGTTAAACAAAGGTAAGATTAATGTAGATTCTTGATTGAGTGCATGGCTTTATTATTAGTCACACTCTCGTAGGTATGCTTTGTGCATCACCACTAGGAACCATTCTCCATCTATGGAAGTTGCTTGATCTGGCACCACCTGGTCTTTCCCGCATAAGCTAATACTGGCCACTAGAGAACTGGTTCTTAAACCTTTTTGTAATGTTGCCTCTTTGATCTAGCGTAGCTTCATCTCATTTGAAGCGTGATTTCTATTCTGATTAACCTTGCAAGCAAAGTTGGACGTGCGTGTAGAGAGGGAAGTGACCCGTATGTCTTTATAACATTTGAATATATTAATAAATGAAAGCAAGTGTTTATAATATGAAATGATAGTTACCAAAACAATAAAATCTTAGAAACATCAATTACAGTCTTTATACTCCCACTTTAAAGGAATGGCACCACCCTGTATCGCATAGGGAGAACTTCCCACAGTTTGAGAACTACTGCACTAGGTACTGAGATAGCTGTAGTTGCCAATATCAGGTGCACATAACATTGTTTTACAAAGGACCAAGTAAGGATACGTGTCAATGTTGTCTGAGCTAGAAGTGGACAAACCCGAGGACTGTCGTATTTTCCGTTGATGAACACATGCCCCTTGGGTGGTAGTTTAAGGCTGATAATCCTTATCAAAAAGGAGACATCGTTTACGTCACTGTATCCTTGTTTTTGCAACCTATATTATCCCTCGTATGTAGGTGATTTAGTCAGAATAACTCTGATAACTATGGTGTACTTGATAAACTGGCTTGTTAAAAGCTTTTCACTTTCTTAGCATTATAGTTTATTATAAGAAATTTAATTCATTCAATTAGATATTTTACATGAGTGAGTTCTGTGTATTTCGTATTCGCACGGCCACTACAACAATTTATTGAACGGGTTCCCACATACGACAAAGAATCCTGACAGTTCGTCAAATAGATATCAACTTACTTTAATTTGGTTATTTTATTGAATGCTTCAATCAGTGCCTACAGACGATTAATCTAACATTCATAATATTTTTAGCACTCGGTATTGATGATGTTATTGTGAAAGATAATGTCCGTTTTTGGGCTGCTTATGAACGTTTATGGTCAGCAACCTGATATTACCATTATCATCCCCCAGAGCAGCTACCCCTTCTGCCCCGCCATTAAGACGGGACTAAGTACCGTCTATATTTGGAACCACTGGTCAAACTTGTTGAAGCAGTCAGCTCAGCTGATATACGATAATTTGTTTTTCATGCAGAGGCTGCCGAGGTCTTACGACAAAATAGACGCCTGTTCGAACAGAATGTACAGCGCTCAATGCGAGGTGGATATATCGGAAGTACATATTTCGAACGTTGCCTTAAGTAGTATTGATTGGACTGTTCATTGTTAAGATTACAATCCTCATTTGGTAGCAAACGGCTATGGCTCACCGAAAAGGTACGAGGACGACGCACGGATATGCAAACACCGTCACGTCCGATCGTACTGACCTCGAATTTGTTGTGCCCTAGATCCCATATATGTAGTGGACAAAAGTGTATTGTTTGTCCTGGATGCACCTAGCATTTAATTGATGGAATGAAAATAGAATACCAATTTTATCTGTCTATCCAATTTGATCTAGGTATCACAACTCCAAATAGTAAATCCCGTTGCATTAGTAGGTCCCCTGTTTAACCATCATGGGACTTTATGACTTAGTAATTTTGTAAAAATGCATATTGTAAACTTTTAGTCGCGCTTACTTCCTTTGCGATCGCCGAGGAACAGCGATCCAAGTTAAATTGTATTGCGTACCGATACTTAAAATTAGTTATTTTTGAGAAATATCAAACCCCTGGATCTCCTTGATGTAGTGCTATTGTTAGACATGGGGGTGGGGGTCACATCATCTAGCATTATCTTCTCCATGAACATTACCTCCGTTCCATTACTGTCAACATCACCAAGATAATAATAATAATAATAATAATCATCATCATCATCATCATCTTTATAATCTTTATCATCTTTATCCACCTCCTCCTGCTCCTCCTTCTCTTCCTCCTTCAACAACAACCATCATCTTCAGTGCTAGGACCACCACCGTTTAAATTGCCTAGCTTTAATTGTTAACTTTGTGATTCCAATGATCGCTTAAGAAGTGTAAAACTAAGGACACGCAAGACAGAGATGAAGCAGAAAGATACCCCTAAAAGTGGAGATTGATAGAACTATCTGAAGTATTTATCTCAGCACGTGGGGTGTTTCCGGCGATCCAGAAGCGTAATTTTTTAGATCTTGTTTGATATATTAATAGCGCAAGTTGACATGCGTGATGCCTGTTTCGCTACCGTTATATTCAGAAGGAGGGTATCTTGTTCAGCTACCATGTTAAATAACTACCCAGTTTCGCCCTATTATTACTAAAAACACCAGACTATCTAGACCAGAAACCAGATTAATATTAAGTTATTGTCGAGGTTCGAGTTGCCCGTAGCCCAGAGGCCCAGTGGCAAGCTTCTTTCGCTCAACTGTTATGCATCAATTGGCTACTGGTGCAACGTCGATTACCATAGAATGTGCAATTTTCGATTCCGTGCCCTCCAGCTACTGCTTGTAAATTTATTCCGTGGTATTTACCGATTATGTACGGGGTTTTGTAGTACGTCAAACTTATGTCTGGGATACTTGCCCAGTGCATACGTTATTTTGCGTGCGGGCTACCATCATGCGTGCAATGAAAGTTTTATTGTAATCCTTGGGGCGCAACATAAATGGGAGTCAGTATATTTTACTGGTTATTTAGGTTGTTGGACAGTGTTAAGGCATTCTGTGTAGTTAGGGATACTTAACCGGCGTATGTTTAGTACTTTACGCATGCGTGTGATACCCTCTGTCTTTAATCCGGCCGATGCTCCGTAGGCTTTTGCCAGTGTTCTGTACTGAGCGTAGCTTACAATATTGTAAAAGTTGTATCTATAGGGAAGATAGGGATGTACGTCATTGCTGTAACTGCACTGCTTGAAAAAGCGTAACTTGTGTTAGGACTTTGTCTAAGCGATCACAAAATTTTGTAATGCAGTTGCCATTGGACGGTCTGTTTTGAATCGTTGTATTACTATCGGTGTTACGTATTGTTTTTTATCATGCTAATAAAGGAATGTTCTACGTTTACAGTTATAATCAGGTTAGTCAAAAACCATACCTCTCCCCGAGTAATGGTTTCCCTGGCTGTAGTACGTAATAATCTCATAACCTCTTCGTTTTACTTCATAGTTTCTTCAGATTCGGCGAGACTGTTTGTTGACCACAAAACGCATTTCGGTTGTTAATTTTTGGGTTATTGTAGCCAAGCTCTCGTTAGAGCTCCTAATTTATTTTCATCAAGCATTCATGAGCGTCAGCTTTGCCATTTTTAGAAAGACACCAAACCAAAGAAATGCTTCCTTACTTTTTTGGAACCGCAGCAGAATATTTCAACATTGGCGTGTGCGAAGGGAAAGTTATGACGTCAGAAATCAAAAGTTTTGGTACTAGTAAGACTTGGTTCCAGATATCTTTAGGCAACCCTGCAATAGGCTGTTTCCTAAAATACCAGACCTTTTGCGTATATATTGTTTAATATAAAGGCGTTTGGATTTCAAGCTTCTCTAGTCAAGTCTCTGTTGATATTCCTTGGATCCCTTTCGTAAGTAACCAGTATCAAATAATAGGGTTTTCTTAAAGAGGTTTAAAACTTTGAAAGCTGATATCTCGGTGTTTTGAAAGGTCAACCCTTTCAATCTTTGCCATTGACGTTCTTACTAATACGGGAACATGAATATACATGAGTCTTTTTCTACAATTCAAACATTTTCAAAATCGTGACGTCACACTTTCCCTCCGCATTAGTATAAAACTTTTTACCTACATGTTTTAGTACGTACCTTATTACAAGAAATTCAACTTAAGTTGTTTTATTAACAACTCATCAATTGAACATGCTGAACATCAAATATGAATCGCAAAGAAATCGCTTTGTAGTGTCAGAATCATTTGCCGCATTAGCGCATTCCGCATTGTTACACAAAATCGCATTGTATTGTCAGCTCAGAACATATATCTATCTATCTTTCACGTTGTACAGGAAGTGCCGGTGTGACCCTAATGAGAGCTCTCCATGCTTCTCTATCCTCTGTCATCCTCATAAGTGTATCCAGTGTACAGCCCGTACTTTCCGCGATGTCATCTAACCATCTCCTTGGTGGTCTACCTCTTCCTCTGACCCCTTCTACTCTGCCTGTGATCATTGTCTTTTCTAAACATGATCTCCTCATCTTGTGGCCGAAGTATGCCAGTTTCCTCTGCATGATGTCCTGCAGCAGCGTCAGTGTGGTTTTGGCCTGCTTGAGCACCCATTCGTTGGACTTTCTGTTTCTCCAAGAAACTCTTAGGAGCCGTCGGTAACACCACATCTCGAACGCTCCTAATACTGCGATGGTATGAAATTTACGCGAATCAAGGCAAGTTTGAAAAAGTATCATCAAAAGTGAAATCGGCGTTTCGGAAGGCTTCTGCACTGAGCAAGGTGCATTAGAGATTATCAAGACAGCTATGGTAAGATAGGGAAATAAAAAGGTAATACTAATATTCAAAAATGACGTGTAAGACAGTGGAATATGACCCAGAATGTGTGGAATATTCGGACGACTACAGAAATCCTTCAAAAATACTTTTGACTATCTTTGGAGTGATAGTGAGGAACGTGATGTGGATTTTGAGAATGATTCACCCTTGAAATACACTTTCGCCAGTGTTTTAACACCCTATTTGCGGATTTTCTCCTAGTGGTGTTTTCATTCTTTTCCCAAAATTAGTAGCCACTAGAGTTGTGATGTGTTCTCTATACCGCTGGATGAAAATGATAATTTTCATGGGACCCCTACTGGATTGATCTTCCCAGTACAATAATATTTGTTAACTTCCTTTGGTTTCCGACTTGTTGTGAAGGGTCCGGAGCTTCCGATATCGTTTCTGTGTAAAAGCCGTTACAGGAACCAATAACCTGCAAAACTTTCTATTTGAAAATTTGTTCATTTTTTGTAGCAAAGCCAGGTAGAATGCGTCTCTCGGCAACAACGTACGGTCATCAAATTTAGAACGTTATTGACGTATTCAGCTTTTTCAATATTTACTGTGAACATCAAAGCTGTGTGACAGAGAGCTGTTCGCAGCCATTTGAGAAGACAAAGGGGAGACAGCGTTCTGTAGGTTAAAAGAAAACTGCCATGACTGCTTTCATACTGATATCACCACCATGTTTATTTTTGAAACATGTGTTTCAGGAACAATGATAGGCTAGGGATGATGACGTCAGGTGCGATCGCGAAAAGTAGAGTAAAAGTCAAGTTATTTTCACAGTAGCACACTTAGATATTGTAGCCCGATCTATCTTAACACGCATGCTCGGACAGAAATTACTTTGCAAAATATCGCGCTTGCTATAAGAAGCGCTGAATGTAAGTGGGGCAAAAGGACTTTACTAGTGTAGTTTATTATTTACTTTAAAACATATGTTCCTACTGTAATATTTGTTACAAGGCCGTTAGGAAGGGTCCGGAGCTTCCGGTATCGTTTCTTTAGTTATTTATATGTAAAAGCCGTTACAGGAATCGATAACCTGCAAAACTTTCTATTTGAAAATTTGTTCATTTTTTGTAGCAAAGCCAAGTAGAATGCGTCTCTCGGCAACAACGTACGGTTATCAAATTTAGAACGTTATTGACGTATTCAGCTTTTTCAATTTTTACTATGAACATCAAAGTTGTGTGACAGAGAGCTGACTTTTACTAGTGTAGTTTATTATTTACTTTAAAACATGTGTTCCTACTGTAATATTTGTTACAAGGCCGTAGCTGTAGCGAGAGCGGTTACGGAAGAATGCTTCTCTTGTCTTTGCGAAGCAGTTTTTTGGCTCCAGTATTGTACTCTATGGTGGCAACAAGTGAGATGAAAGCCAACAAGTGAGACGAAGGCTCCTGACAGCAAGAGATATCCACTAGAATGATTAGCTTGTGTAACCCGGTATTGGTTTAAATAGAAACTGGGGTGTTGCACCCAGGGTCATTGATCCTTTGTACGACCCTCTCTGATCGTCGTGGATCTGCCATGGACATCAGTAAACAAACGAGCGAAGAGGTGTTGAGGATCACTCCTTCGAAAGGTAGGTTACCTTTCAATGTTTTTCTTCCAGTTTTGTTATTAATATTCGTCTACGACTATATGAGTCGTCACAGAAGACTTTTACGAGTGATGATCACTAGAGAATGTGGTACACCAACACCTCTATGTGCTTTGAACTAACCCCCGTTCAATCTTACTAGATCACAAACTAAGTAAATAACTATATAGTTACTCTGGTCAATATCGACACAATATTGCTCCAACTGTAAAGATCGCTTAAGCAACCTACTGGCTTAATTATGGTAAAACTGGCTGAGTAGAACGTACTCCCTCGTATCCTTCACGTATTCATGAAACGTATCACTGGTGACGAAAAGTGTGATAAGGTAAGGATCTTTTAAAAGCCGGTACAAGCCATTCGACTAACACTACTGTTTACTTCTCACAAGTTATCTAGGCAAGCTTGGGCCCATGACTGGAGCGCTGCCCAAGTCCCAGAGCTAAGATTCCATCTGGTCAAGTATTTTGAAAAGCAAGCAAGGTCGTTTTTAACTAATTAACTAATGATGTAAATAAACTATCTAAAAAACATATTCTCTCTAAAATGATTTAAATGCCTAACTAAATAAAATTATCTATCGAAATTAAGTGGATAAACTAAGTAAGCAAAAATCTATCTAACTTCCTATAGTAAATAACTTGCCAATCCCCCTAATCTATGTACCTAAACTAACTAAACAAACTTACTACAGTAATTGATTAACTGAACTATAGAACCAACTATGAAATTGAAGCAACTATATATTTACAATCTAACGAAACTAACTAAGCTACAAACTAACCAACTATATATTTACCATCAAATTAAACTAACTAACTTAGCAATACATAAACTAACTATGTAAATACTATCTAACTAAACTAACTAAGCATCAAACTAGCCAACTTTATATTTACTGTCTAACTAAACCAACTAACTAAGCAACAAACTAAGCAACCATATATTTACCATCAAACTAAGCTAACTAACTAAGCAACAAACTAACCAACTATATATTTACTATCTGACTAAACTAACTAACTAAGCAACAAACTAACCAACAATATCACTAACCCTCCGATTCCTTCTCTTGTTTTTGAACACACTGCACTAGTCAGCGTGTTCGCGATTAATGTTTTTATTTGATCTATATGTGACACTTAACGGAAGTGATATCAATTATGATGCTGCCGTCCTCGATGTTCATCTAAAGGTGTGAACTTCTGAAGGGCTCAGACTTTTCTCTAATGTGAACACATCTGATTGGCCATCCCGTCGAAGTGAAGGCGATAAATGGTCCCATGTGAATAGGGTATTAGCTTATTGCAAGACTAAATAAAAGGCCGCAAATTCGAGCCAGATAGTGGGGAAATAATACATGCATTTTTGATGGTAGAAGGACAGTGAAAACGAGGAAGATCCTCTCAGCATGTGTTGGAGACGCAGTGAAAGGTCACAAAGATGATCGCAACATTTCAAAAAGTTCTTAAAAACTTGTCATGTTGTAGTGAAAATGTATGAAACTCCGTATTGTTTCTTTTTACTTGTGCACTTTCATTGAATCTTAACTTATTTTTACACCAGCCACGCTAATATATGACTTTGTTTAGCCCCCATATATTGCCAGCCCTTCTGTTCCGGATCCAAAAGTAACTAATTAAAAAATCTGTATAACTAAACAGTTGAACGATCTGTTTAAATTATCGTCCTCGTAACTTAACGAATGGCTTACTAATCAATTTTCATTTCGGACGTTTATCAACAGTTCCCTCAAAAAAATCCCGGAGGAGAAAAATCGACAAAGCATCACTGACACCCTAAGATTTAAATTTTGAAATGAGGTCTCTTCTGACGTGAGTTATGTGGATGACCGCTGGGCACCTCGCTGGGGACCGGTGGCTACCCATTTAAGCTAGCCGCTGACACTTGTTATTCTGCACACTAGTTCTTAAATAAAACCACTAGGAGAGGACTTGTAAAAAGAGCTACTAATAAGCTGATGATAGGGAGATTCCATTGCATTTTAAAACACACTAGTTTATAGTGTGACTAGGTAATTGAGCCGTCTATCTAATTAACACATTGGGAATATCTCTTTAAATATCTTTTTTATTCTCCTTTTCAGGGAACCTCTACCTTACAAAAACAATTAAAATGATCAGCTGTTAATCTGCTGGATACGAGAAGAAAAGAAACACAGATAGCAGGAAAGGATAATGGAAGTTTGTGAGTTTGAAGCTAATCCCTGTTTATTACTGCTTACCATGAGGAGGGTTTGCTTGCTGCCTTTATAATGCTTATGAGGTATAAATACTGAGAAATTTTATTGCCTTAAACGAACTACCGTTGCTACTGTGCGGTATTATACAAAGACTTTCCAAAGATCAAAATATCAACGATGTACGTTGTGCGATTGGGTTTAGACACCGGAAAGACAGGCTATATATTAACACAAGACGGTCCCTTAGACAGTATTACATAAAATTGTCGGCACATCTCATCGGTGGCCCTCCGACCGAGTTGAACAATGTCGGCATGTTTAAAGAAGATAGATTAATAAGTTAATTAAGTACATGGTTAGAACCGGGACATGCATTGTAGAGCTTGCTAAGCGGTGCTGTGACTTCGCGGTAGAGCGGGACCCCACAGTTTTTGTGAACTGGCAAAAGCACAATACGAACTGTAGTTGTAATTTATCTTTGGCTTAGAATGTAAACATATTTTAAGATATCCATGCCTTAAAATGTAAACATTTCCTGTATCCTATGACAGGATATTTCAATACGCTCCTCTACAGTGTAAGGAACTATGAGCTATTTATGATCATAGAGCGTCATACGCATACAACAACTCAATTAAACCAGATTCATGACAAGGCATTCAATTTCTGTATTTATGTTATGGAATGTTATTATGATGATACATTATGTGTATGTAAATGTGAGAATTTCTCTTTACAGCAAAACTCAATTCTCGTCTTTATTTGATCAAGTCAATAACAGCAAAACAAAAAGGAACGGTATACAGTTGTTGACTAGAAGGGAATAGAAAAGGGAAAATATATGATATATATATAATTTTTATTTCCTGATGTAAAATGTGAGGAGTAAGTCCTCCTGGAACTAAAGGAAAACAAAATGGTTAGATAATTGAAAATGCCTTCAAGTCGTCTATTTATCAATTACAGTGTTCAAGGAGCTACGAGAATATATCTGTAGTGTAACAGCGTCCTAAATTGCAGTGAAATAGAATTGATTTCCTTATATTTATTATAGAATAGAATGCAGCAGACAATTTATTCTGTTTGCTGCATTCTATTCTAAGATTTTGTACCACCAATAATTTATTTAAAGTTATTATATTATCTACGATAAACGCTTACCTGGGACTCAAACAGTTTGTATAAGAGGTCATGTGACCCTATCGAGACAAGATTATTTCGACATATACATGACATGAAGGGGGTGGGGTGCTTGGTAGTCCTTTGGCTGTATTGATGCTGATAGCTTTTTGAAATTTTGTCACAGGTATGAAAAATTTGTCACTTAGGCATGATTGGTATGCCCGGGTCCTCCACCTATGTAACGTCACTGTCGCAATTAAGACAGGGTAGAGCAACTCCTTATCAAAATATACATAAATATTCTTCACTCATACCTATTGGAGGAACTGTGGTCTTTCTCACGATTCCTCAGTCACCCATTTTTACTTTACATAATTTCTAATTTATGCAATTTACAGACCAATCATAGTCACCCATTCTCACTTTACATAATTTCTAATTTATGCAATTTACAGACCAATCATAGAACGCTTAATTATTATAAATGAACCTGATTGGCTAAGAATAATCGAGGAGTGGTTAAGAATCGTGTGTTGGTGTTCGATTGGAAGTTAGTATTAGGACAAAGGTTAGTGCTCACAAGAAGAGGAGATCATACATATAATAGAATCACTTGTAGTATAAAGTCCTATCATGACAATAGAATAGTTACTTCATCAGTAAGTCTTAGAAAAACATGTCTTTTGTAATTATTGGCAATGACAGAGTCATGGAACTACCGGTAGTTGACAAGTACCTTAGCACTACTTAATACTCTAGTCTCAGAATACCGTTCACTGTCAAGACTAAAATCAGGTTATATTTGCAATTTTAGAGCATGATAGATATATCACTGATAGCAAAGACGTACTGTACTCCAATTTACGTGATTTATAGCCTTAAAATGGATCTAGGCTTTTTGCCCATAAACTCTTTGCGTTCGTGGATGATTCTTCATAAGGAACATTAATGACCCATCATTAGCAAATTAAAAAAAGCTCAGAATACTCGTTGTTGCTTAGAAGATGATTATGCTAATGGATTCTAGGTTGCTTTCCTCCTCTTCCTGTGTTGATTTCTTGAAATGGAAACGTTAAAATGTTACGTTCTTGCGGGGTAGAAACTGAGCATCTAATTTGGCTATTATGTCGTCGAAAGAGCCGCCATTATCTTTTAATGTCCTGTAAATTTGTTTGACATCCTTACCAGTAGAGTTTTTTTGTTTTGTTTTTTCTCCGTTTAACGTCTTTTTCCCATACATGGGGTTTGACCGTGCCCATATACATGGGACTTGTTACTGGAGCATAGAGCACTTTAAGACAAGATTCCCTTCGTGACATCACCGATGGCCCTTCCGGGATTTGAACACTGACCCTCTTGACCCTCTAGATCTGAAGGTCAGGAACTTATCCACTAGACTACGGCGGCTCAAGCAGTGTGTAACAGTAATGCCTTTTTCTGATCAGTGTACGTAATTCCTCTGGCAACCACAAATACATCAAAACCCTCTTTCCAAATCTTCCACTTGCGAGAAAGATTCGAGTTTGGGAACATGATGAACCATGAATGATTCAATGCTAGCAATGTTATTGCGCGGTTTAGCCATCGTCGCCAACATATGTTGTGTATTCAGATTATGATGTTGAACACACAGTTCACTACACGAAGTTTCTAGTCAGAATCCAGTTCTAATGTTGAGCAATGTGCTAAAATTGCGAAATAGGAAATTATGTTTTCGAATACATTAGCATAATTATTTCGCATGCAACACTCGGAAAGGAATTTGAGGAAAAGAAAAAATTTAAAAAAAGATTGGTCAAATAATTTGTGAAATGTCAGGAAATAAATCGAGCTGCAGGCTTACCACCCCCTATCACCGGTCTAGGTAGGCTTAATATACCAGCAAACGAGAAAAAATTTTTACCGGAACGGATTGTATCGATGTAGAAACCTAATAAAACGATACTTTTATGGTGAGACGCTTACACCTTTCTTTCACTCTACCTATAGAACTTAAATCCTGAAGTGTCACGTCACGTAAAAATGAGCAAAATGAATTTAACAATATCTGCACTCATTTCACTTTTTTGTTGATTTAGACTGTCTTTTCAAATTTGAGAACGACGCCTTGAACAGAAACGGATATATACACTTTGAAATTTGCAATGATGCTGATATAAACCTTTTATTTGAACCTAGTTCAATATTTAGAATAACCTAAACAAGGCTAAGCGTGTTTCCTTTCCTTTTAAGCTCTTACAGATTTAAACGATCTTGACTTGCTTTTGCATGAGTCTCAAACGTGACTCGCTATTTACAAGGTTTTTAACAGTTAGGTTGCTACTGTCAGGTAAGAACCGGTTTTTTACAATTTTATAAACCGGTTTTTTACAATTTTATATTTTTGAAAGCATCTTACGTATTATAAATTCAATTCTCATACAACGAAAAGCAAAAAATAAAAGCAATTTCATAAAAAAAACCAAGTCAAGTAACAAGTAGGCCTACACGTAATTCAGATTAATAGCGCCACAAAGTGTAATGGCATTGACACATAGATGTAAACTAGCAATTAACCAATCATAAACTAACACGAATCTACTAACACCAACCAGATTCTTTACTAACCAATCACCCTCCACTTCCTGTCTTATCTGTACTTTGATTGGCTGTAATAGTTTAGGATGTTCAGTGTACTGTAATTTGTGTGTTGTATGTGCCAGACCTCTGAGATGTATGAGCTATGTCATAGATCTCAGATAAATATATCGTGGAAAAAGAGACTAAATAGTTGATTCTTGTGGATAATTTGCAAACGTTGTATGACTACATGCGGCAATTTTTTAGATTTCGCAAACTTAAGATGATGCTACTCTGGTACTTTTTTCTTTGACTTTACCGCTCTCTAAGCTATCAGAGGAAGCCACTGCCGGAGAAACCCCAAACTCCCGATACCATTTGGCCGAAATTGTAGATGAGTTTCACGAAGACCGAACTGGTTTCTGGTACGAAGTAGAAAAAGCAGAATCGGCTCATTGGCTTAAGACAGGCAAACCACTTTGAAAGGCAGTGGACAATGGCGGCACTCTTTGAAGATACCCTATGAGCAAGACCTATAAGCATAATTCAAAATGTCTGTTATATGAGCTAATGAAATGCTGATATCTTCACCACGTACTATTTAATGCGATCACAGATTTTCATCGAGTTTAGACCACAAGTAGACATGAACCCTTTGAGTTTCTTGCAGCTGACATTTTTTGAGTTGCCTTCTTCATGTCGTGTTTGCACTTCCACAGATTCGCCTGGCGATGACAAAAATTTCAGGATTCTAAGGTAGGTACTTTATGATAAACATGTTTATCTCATAACAGCGTGCAGATGTGATGCAAAACTGAGATTTATAAATGCAGGCTCTAACAATTTGTGTTACAATTGCCATCAATTCTGAATCGTCGACCACTTTCTTTAGTATCTGACACTCGCAAAAGTTAGCATCAATTAGGACGTTGAAGAAACATGCACAAAATACCTGTAGGCCCTATTGTCAATGTCTGTACCTTTCTATATATGTGCATAACTATGATCAATTACAGTTACACAAGTTTGCTCATTACGGTAAAGTTGCAATGAACAGGATCGGACATGATCAGTAATGGCTACTGCGAGGGAAAAGAACTCACAAAAACCTAATGTGGTCCCAACTATTATCCAACAAGCAGAAGGTAAGTAAGGCACTTCAAATTAGTCATCTTTTCAAGCTTCAGAACAGTTGCAGGAATAAAAGTATTTTTCGGTATGGCAAATTTTGCAAAACTTGAATAACAAAGTAACAGGGTGTAAGAAGAGGAGAAAAATGGAGACTTGCAAGATTTCATACCGACTCGGTGGATTACCTTTCTAAATTCTAAGCTGCTATACCAGAATAGCAGACGAAATACTTGCGAGAGTTTGTCGTTCATTCTAGACAGAAAAGAACAGGAGAGAGAACGGGGTGAGAGAATAAAGGAAGTTCTAAATGATTGAATATCGTTTTCTCACATTAATCCAGCTTTATCATGAAGCTCCTTTCTGGCTAATTAACGACTTCAATGATGGTTTCAGTTCCACAAATGTAGCAATTTTATCTGTACAAACGTTCTATTTTGTACGTACGTAACGTATTCTGTAGTGCCACCGTTCACCTTCTGCTATATTACATTTGTTACTTGTATGAGGAGTGGACAAACAAATTTTTAGTGGTATGCGCTCCAACTAAAACGGAGGGACTTTGTCAAGCTGACGAGTAGGAGGAACATGCCATCATTACCCACAGCTGTTTACCCATATTTATGTTTGGTATTGACACATACGCAACATTTAAGAGTGTATAACTAAGTAATACTTTTTGTATGCAATGACGCAAATGATTACATATACGTTTATGTAGAGGCTAGGAACAAATGTAGTTTGTGCGTTTCGAGTCGGAAATTTCATCGACCAGCTTACACATGCTTTGCTTCTTCTGGTACAGCATGCGACAAGGTGACTGTTTAACTTTAATTTAATGCAAAGAAAGGGTTAATTTTAAAAATATGGGAGAAGGTTGCTACGAGCCTGTCCTTCCTTGAAGAAGTTACTCATATTTGAGTAACAGCTGTATATGTAGGATTCCAAAATTTTGAAATCCTGCTGATGGCTTTTCCGTGCTTGTTAAATCGGTCTTCTTGGTTATGCCTATAGATACTTTTTCTTCCCCCTTTTCCCCTAATGAGTGCCTTAAATATTTCTTCAACAGTTTTCATGTAAATTGATTCTTTTTCTTCCATTCTTGATAATAAATAATGACTTACTGTCTGTAAGAATATTATACAAGCTACAAATATGACATTTTCGTAACAAAACGTCCTACTTTTAGGTAAAAACAAGGACAAAAATACTTCAGACTCTTTGCCAATATGTGAAACTATTGATGAGTCTCTTATTTTTGATGATTTATACATAAATGCATAGGTAAACTTCATTCATTCCCGATAGGCCTGGATTGTTTCGTCAAGTCCCTTTTTATTGGCATGCAGGAGAAGTTGTATATTGTCCATGAGTAGGACCTAAAGAGTCTCTTATTTTTGATGATTTATACATAAATACATAGGTAAACTTCATTCATTCTCAATTGGCCCGGATTGTTTCGTCAAAACCCTTTTTATTGGCATGCAGGAGAATTTGTATATTGTCCATGGGAAAGACCTTGAAAGTCTCTTATTTTTAATGATGTATACATAAATACATAGGGAAACTTCATTCATTACCGATTGGCCCGGATTGCTTCGTCAAAAACCTTTTTATTCACATGCAGGAGAATTTGTTACATTGTCCTTGAGAAGGACCTTGAGAGTCTCGTATTTTTGATGATTTATACATAAATACATAGGGAAACTTCATTCATTCCTGATTGGCCTGGATTGTTTCGTCAACACCGTTTTTATTGGCATGCAGGAGAGCTTTTTACATTGTCCTTGAGAAGGACTTTAAGAGCCCCTTATTTTTGATGATTTCTACATAAAGACATAGGTAAACTTTATTCATTCCGGATGGGCCCGGAGTTTTTCATCAACTCCCTTTTAATTGGCATGCAGGAGAATTTTATCTGAGCATGGCTATCCTTATGGATCGTTTACAAACTTAGATTTTGTAGGCTGATTCAGCCATGTCACACACCCAAACATAACCGTAGGTGTAACTGAACTCCACGACACGTTCGAGGATTTAGGAACGCAAAGCAAATTCCTTGGATTTCATCTTATTTATAAACAAGTTGTTTTTCGCAAGCTGAATTGGAGAGCCTTCTACTTGAAACAAAGCAAACAATGACCTAGTGCCTTCATTTAGTTGCAGTACATTACAGCCTTTCATGGGAAAAGGAACCTCATGGTCATTACACAGCTGGCTTGTTTGTCATATTAAAGGTCAACACTTAGTAAAATTGCAAAAACAAATCAACGAAGCTATCCTTTGAAATGGTTACAACTTGTCCATATAAATTGCTAAAATTATGTCAAGTTTATAAATATCTGATTGTGTAAGATTGTTACAGTAGAAAATAACAAACCTGTTATTCTTGGCGTTGAATACTCCAAATAGCAAACCATTTCATTAACGTAGCGTGCCTTTGCTCCATCCACCATACTCGTCTTATGATAATCCCTGGCTACTTTTTCGTACATCTTGGATATTACAGCAGCCACATATCAGCAGCTAGGTTGCTAACTTGGAGAAAGCCCTGACTTTGCATTGAAAGGTTCTTGGTGGCCATGCTTAAATTTTGGGGCTATTTTGACGGCATGAATAGTTCGCAATAAATCGATGACAATGCAACAGATTTTTTAGGCATCAGACTGATACATGATGAGAGCAAAGAGTGTGAAATGAGGCGCCTGAACAGTAGGCTATATGTCATACCAAATCAGCTTTCAGAATTTTCCGATTTCATTCTGGGAATATTCTTTAGCTATACGTGTAAGCAAAGTCAACAAACATTGAAGCAAGGTAATCAGAGTTAAACATGTTATTTCATGGATTGATGTTGTGTGGTAACATACCTAATACTTCTGGGCATTTTTTCTGTTGTTTAAGGGAAATTACATTTGTTTCTCTTTTAGCAAGACTTGTTTCCTCTGAGAATTCTTCTTTACACTTTTTCTGTACTCTCGGATTCACGAGACCGAAGTTTTTCTTAAAATATGCGTAAGTTTCAGCTAAATTTGAGGCTGGTCATGCTTACCGAAAGTTACGATTATCAAAAGGTTTTCATTACATGCGAAGACCTCTTTTTAACTGGTTATATTCATTGGGTCTATATCCATCTTGAGCGTGTGCCACCGCTCAGAAGCTGCTGCATGATTTCAAGCTGACGAATTTAAGTCAGATATCAACTTTTACTATTTCATCTGCAAATGTTAAACGCTGAATCACATGAATGATTTTCTTCGTTATGTAATATGAAAAGCAAGAAAACAAATACAACGCCTCTAAGATACCTCGACTTTGTTATTGCACTGTGCATGCCAATAATGCCTCCTTACAGGTGGTTATAGAGAAAACATAGTCAGTTAAAAGTGTTACCATCCCTTTCAATGTCATGCGCTTTTGTTTACTCAGAAGGCAATGTCTCCCCGTCAAGAGTGATGTTTACTCAGAAGGCACTGTCTCCCTTCTAGAGTAATGTTTACTCAGACAGCACTGTCTCCCCTTCAGGAGTAATGTTTACTCAGACGACACTGTGTCCCCTCAAGAGTAATATTTACTCAGGTGACACTGTCTCCCCTTCTAGAGTAATGTTTACTCAGACGACACTGTCTCCTGTCAAGAGTAATGTTTACTCAGACAGCACTGTCTCCCCATCAAGAGTAATGTTTACTCAGACAGCA
>JAAAKL020003908.1:0-22014 GCA_010016065.2 Carybdea cf. marsupialis auct. non (Linnaeus, 1758) | reverse complement strand
TCCGCTTGAGATAGAGGCACTCCACAGGATCGCAGATCTTTGGCGACGACATCCAGCCATCGAGTGCGAGGTGCGCCAATTTTCTAGAAGCAGACTTGGCAACAGAATGGATGTAAGAATCCCAACATAGGTCAGAGGCAAAAGAGAGACCAAGCAGCCGCAAAGGCGAACATTCCTCAAGAGGAGAAATCTCTCCAGGACCTACATCAGTACGGCAATCCATGACTATGGGAGGGAGATGAGGCTCCCGCTTCCTATTGAAAGATATCAGCTTAGTTTTTGCCGAATTAAAAGAAACCAGCCACTTTCTATCCCAGTCCTCAACAGCACGAAGATCTGTCTCTAACGCGAAAGCGAGCTCAATTCGTTCGAACTGATTTGCGTTGTGGTCGGTTCCGGAGTAAAGGGTAGTATCATCAGCGAAGATATTGATGAACTGAAGTACTTTACCTGGGAGATCATTCATGAAGAGTATGGATAGGACCAAGGATAGAACCTTAGGAAACACCAACATTAACGGGATATTCTGAGGAGGTAACTCCATCCAATATGACACGCATTATCCTACCAGGAGAAATGACTGTATGATACTAAAGACCTTTCCACTGACACCGTAAGAGGAAAGCTTATGGAGCAAGCCAGCATGCCAGACCCTGTCAAATGCCGACTTTATCGAGCAAAATAACTGCATAAGGCTAATTTACTTTGTTCTTCAACAGTAAGAAGGAATGTGATTAAACGTTAGTGGTGGAATTCAAAATCTTTAAGGACGTCGCCGAACACTAACTTTGGGCGAGTATGCACATTTTTATAGCTTAAAGGGTGATGCTGTATTTCAGCTGTTATTTTCCACAAATTGGTATGTATGTATTGTGAAATGCGTTATGTAGGGTCAGTCGTAAATAAACCCTGCGTCACAAACTAGTTTGTCGCCTCGGTTCCTTACTGGAAGCCACCGTTAGCCAGAAAAAAAGCTACATAAAATTGAGAAATACATTGACATTATGCGAAGCGCTGCGAGTTTTAAAAGTTGTCTTGGTAAAAAAATTGAAATTGTAATTGTAAAAAAAAATATTTCTATTGCATTAATTTTTACGCAGTACAAGTTGCAAAGATATTGTGCAAGATTTGTGTCATTACAAATATGTAATTTTTCAACGTATGTTGTAATGAAAAGTAGTCGGAGTTTGTATAAAATTTTGAAAAAGCCTTTTTCAAGCGCACTGCAAAGGTTACTTCTATAAAATGGCGGTTTTAGGGTATGGCAGACAGGGTGGTATCCCACGATTCTGCGCTTTCACCTCTGGAATTTCTTTTACGTTGGTTTCTCCTTTTTTAAAGAGTTTTCTCAGAAAATTGAGAAAAGATGAAGAATCACAACTATCAACACAAATAAAACCAGAACCCAATTTATCAAGAGGCACTGTGAATGTCCCATATTATGTGAGCTATATGGGGTGAGAAGATATTGACAATAATACTTGTCTTTATTAGGGCCCGGCGTTGGAAAAGTGCCCAGGGCCTCATATGTCGAAAAATGGGTCCTGCTGCTATAGCCAATATTTTCAATGATAACCTTCAGTAGAGTCTTTATGGTAGTTAACAGATGATATATTCCCTATCCTTAATAGATTATAGATGTTCCCTCTTTGGAGTCAGTGCAAAATTGACATCTGCTACAAAAGGACTCCAAATATTTTATTGATTTCTGTCAGGACTATTGTCTTAACTTGCATCTTCAGAGACCTTTGCTACTACATCTCCCTTTCAATTTTTTTACCAAGACAACTTTTAAAACTCGCGGCGCTTCGCATAATGTCAATGTATTTCTCAGTTTTATGTAGCTTTTTTTCTGGCTAACGGTGGCTTCCAGTAAGGAACCGAGGCGACAAACTAGTTTGTGACGCTGGGTTTACTTACGACTGACCCTACATAACGCATTTCACAATACATACATACCATTGTATAGAAGTAACCTTTGCAGTGCGCTTGAAAAAGGCTTTTTCAAAATTTTATACAAACTCCGACTACTTTTTATTACAACATACGTAGAAAGATTACATATTTGTAATCACACAAATCTTGCACAATATCTTTGCAACTTGTACTGCGTAAAAATTAATGCAATAGAAATATTTTGTTTACGAATTTTTACCTTGTGGTCTTGGTAAACTACTGGCATCGTTCTCTATTGTAATAGGCGAGGGTGATCCACATGTCACTGTGCTAGACTGTGGTGAAACGTTGGAATCTTGTATCCTTGGAAATACCTCAGCCACGTTTCCAGTAAAAGATTGTGGCTCAAAACCTATACAACAACGATACAGAAGAACATGTTTCATATTCTGTCACGTAACATCTACGAAATCAGTCACTTTAAAGTCTTTGAATTTACAGTCACAAAGACGTATATATATACACACAACACTAACTACAGCCAAATGACATTAAAATTATATAAAAATGCGCAAAGGCCAGCTCACTAAATATCGGTTTAAAAATTTTTATAAAGTGTACCGTGCAGTTGTACCTGTTCATCTTACGGGTTTAAATCTGGTGAAAATAGATAGTTTAGAAATACTTATGATCAAAGACAGATAACGACGAAAATTTTGGACGTCTTAATAAAGTTGCTTGTTGTAGAAAATGTTGAATTCAATTTTCTTAACGTCTTAATTTTTCTTCTATAAGTAATCTGTCGA
This sequence comes from Carybdea cf. marsupialis auct. non (Linnaeus, 1758), assembly GCA_010016065.2. Taxonomy (NCBI): domain Eukaryota; kingdom Metazoa; phylum Cnidaria; class Cubozoa; order Carybdeida; family Carybdeidae; genus Carybdea; species Carybdea cf. marsupialis auct. non (Linnaeus, 1758). Next base: position 19,312 of record JAAAKL020003908.1, on the reverse strand, counting down.
AACTTTATCATAAAAGTCGTAAACGTTTTCAAAAATTTCTCTGAGAGCCCTATAATCATTCAGAAATGTTCATGCCAGAAACTATTGGGTCCTTTTCTGTAGTTCATGTCTTGTGAAACTTTGCAAGGGCTAGCTACCTAAGAATACTAAAGAAATGGAAGGTTCGTTTTAACTTCAAAAGACTTCTAGTCTTTGTGAAGTTCTACCTCCGTAATGCTGCCAGTAGCTACACATAAATGAATAAATGACATTACACAATTGAGGGGCTGTGAAGTGTGCACCCTGGAAAATTAGAGCTGGGGATGTTCTTTCCTACCAAGTCCATACAAGGCAACCACAGAATTTCTCGAAGACTGAAACTAAATATAGCACAGCACATCCCTGCTGCTTTAAGGAATTGTAGAGACCGTGAACGGACCGCCAGTCTGTGCTTAACAAGTAACTTCTTCGAGTCCTGAGAAGGTTGAATCCTCATTTGCGCTGCATTTTGGTACTCAAAAGAGTCTGTGTTGACTCGTAGAATGACTGTAGATTCCCTATCTTGCATAGAACTCGAAAAGAGTTTCACCTCCATGTTTTGGAGGGCGTCTCCATTGCCTCTCTGAAGCCATCACTTTGTCGGTAAACATACTTTGTTATCAACCTTTTGTTATTTCGTTAATTGCGCCAAAGCGTCTCAATTATACGATGTGAGCATTGTTTCCAGTATAATGTTGATACTTTATATATTCATTAACACTGTACTTCTTATGTTCCCTGCATTCTCCACGATTTGGTCTCCTTATTCAATTGTTATTGTTCGGAACTTTTTTCGTAATACTTTTTTTGGTATTCTGCTTGTTGTGCCATAAGCCTTGCTTCTTTGTATCTCTTTGGAGTCGATGAAATTGTCTTGATGAGCATTGATCGAAAGGCAAATGAAATTCGCCATATCTCTTTCTCTATTTGAGACCCGTTTACCAAAGTATCATCTACATCTTGTTTGGGTCATCCTTTGTCGTTAAACGATGGTGATGTCATGACGTAGTGCTTACTCCAGAGTGCTCTATCGCTCATCAGATCAGTATCGTCCAGTCGAGTTTCATCCTTAATGAGTTGCCTCATGTACTGTGTGGTCGACCAATTCTCCTCTTTCCTTCAGGTAACCACAATAGCAGTTTGCCAGCTGGTTCATTGCTTCGCATTACATGACCACCCAGTGCCAGACGACGTTGTCGTATAACTTACTTAGAGAGATAGAACTGATTGATGATCTGACATTAGTTATACCCTCAAGAACAGCAACAGTGCTTACATAGCTGTGTATCTGACTGGAGAAAAAATTATATTATATACAAGATTTCATTGAATATAGGATCCCATTTAGCACATTGAAGCCTAACTGACACTAATACGAAAATTGTCTGAACATCTCTTTTGTTTCGAAACGGGAAACAATTTCTAAATCAATTTACGTTCAGTTTAACTCGATCACGTCGAACTCAAAATTTCAGTAATAAACAAAAGCTATTCACCGTTGTAGAAAATTTCAGTACTTTCATCGTTAGAGTTAAATTGCAACATACTTGATTCAGACAGGGCGTCTATTGAAGTAGTAGTAACTTTCGGCTTGAGGTTTCTTTGTAAACCTTGGCTATTGACGTGATTTTCATATGGCCACAAAATCCTAAAGAAATAAGAAAAAGATATGGTAATTAAACTGATGTTACATTAGGAATAGGTTTCCCTGTTTTAAAGCGTTGATATAATTAATACTATAAGATTAGCAGGAAAACATGTCCGAACTTCAATTTTAATGAAATGAAAGCATAAAGAGCTCCTGTTGAAGCATAGAAATGGTGCTTCCAAGTATTGGGTTGTCTTACAAACTACATAAATTATTTGTGGGAACATATGCGTTGCCAAGTGCACTAAAAGCTCACCCAAAAGTATCTGCTTAACCATTACGCTTGCTTTCTTTTGTTTCACACTAACAAGACATCTGGTACTTGGACATGCTGATGAATCTCTGATAAAGTGATCACGGCACCTACAAGCCATGAGAACATGCCACCTTCATCTACCTCTCTCTTTCTTAGGTCTTTTGGAAGTATCTATCATGGAAGTAGCGGTTATATTTCCAATAGACCTAAATCAGACGTATACGAAATATTGTCCAAATATAGTTTCGTTTTAGGTATGTTCTCCTCAAGTAAATGCCGATGAAGAGTTTTACGGTTTAAAAGGAAATCTGTATTTATGGGATATAATAGGAATATTTTGTAGCATAAAGTTGCCAAACACTAGGACAATTGTATATTATAAATACCCATTGTACTTTCTGCTGGTGGTAGCAACAACAGGAATATTGCTTAGCGGTTTTAAACATGTAACGAGATAAAAATAGATAAAATTCCCGAAAGTCGGAAGTAGGTTGTTATTATTTATATTAGGAATTTTTTCAATGAAAAGCTTTAAATCTGACAGGAAATATTCAGACAGAAAAATGTCAGAATGGTTCATTAAAATCAAATACCTCTCATATTGCCTTTTCAGCTGCTTAAAGGTACCAACCGCATTAGACGGAATACATGTACGACATATGTTGGACCATGCTCCATTTCTTGATCTTTTGATCTGAAAATATATTTAACAACTAAAACTATGTTTTTAAGAAACATTTTAAGGTTTTGTATATAAAATATGTATAGCCCAACAAATGAGAAAATTGTAATCCTGGAGGTAGTCATTATCATCATGATAGTTCGTGTGTATTCAAATAAACTCACTTGTGTGTCTAATAAATACTTGTCCTCTTATCGATTGTAATCTGCAACCATTCTTAACATAGTATAAGCCAAACCTCGGTAGAAACAATTTGTGTTTGTGAAAAGGGAAGCCAAAACATTTAATGCCACCTCTGAAATTCTGTGCCAAATCTTTATATGTAAGGTACAAAAAAGGTTTCTTGTTACAATAAACGACGTCATCTTATGATAAATTACTCCGAAGGAATCTGTTTCAACTTGAATAATAACGAATTCTTGTGGCAAAAAGACAAAGTAACAACATGCAACCGTAGAAGGCATCCTTACTTTCGACAAGTATGCATGCAAATTATTTATGTTTGACATGCCCTCCATTTCCTATTGTCATTGGGTGTGAAACACTGTAGTGAAGATTTCGATGAAGGAGGCACTGTTATTCCCCCCTCCTACTCTAGCAGAGCTTCTCAATGAGTAGGTAATTGAAATGGACATGGGAGAGTAAAAAAAGAAAGAAGCACAGACATTAAAAATGTTTTAATACGTTTATCAAGGGACGTCAAGTCAAATTCTCAAAAGTATAACGTCGACAGGAACATCATAGAGTGTTATCATTGTTGATTTTCCGTAGTTCGTTCACAATAATTTACTAGGAGGCATCAGTATTCAAATTTTCAGTCATATGTTGGCTGGGATAGATATTTACTTTCCCATACTAGGGAATGTGGCGACCTAACCTAGCTAAACAATACCAGAATATGGCGACGCAGCTTGAGTCATAGATAACTTTGTCATCAAAGTGATTACTCATTTTATGTTTTCTCTCAAGGCCACATGAAAACGATCAGTTGTAATTCCTCCCATTTGCCTATACACTTTGACTCATATCGTCAAAGAGGTTGATAGCAGAAAAAATGGTCTCGCCTACAACAGATGCAACAAATACAAAACTTGAAACTAAACACGTCCGCACTTCATATCACATATTCCTAACACCTTTCAACTTCCTTTGTATTCCTGGTTAACCAATAATACTATGCACTGATACTATGTCTGGGGGTGGCATAATGACTTTTATGGAGTTAAGCACATTATTGAGCAGAATTTTGCTAATGAGTGGTTTAAAAATACCCCTAGCAAATCAATCATGATGTTGATTCCTCTATGAATGAGTAAACAACTAATAACATCATATGAATAATGCCCATAATCACCTTCAGGAATCCACCTTCCTTCACAACTGCTTTATATAACTTGTATAAGTTGACTGTTTTTCGATGCCAGTAGATTCTTAGGTTTTCCTCCTTCAAATTACGCAACTCCCTGTATTCTTGAAAATGTTTCCAAAACATGGCTTCGTCCTATAGTTATGATCAATTTATTGTTATGCATAGATATTTGTGATTTTAAATCCAATCATAGCATAAACACTCACGTCAAGTTTAAATACAAACATGAGTAACTTTGGAGGGATCGATTGCATAAGAACAATAGTGACAAGATAATGTTGTCATCCAGCTGTTAATAAAGAATGTAAGATTTCCAAAAGATTAACCCGTTCCTCATCTACTTGGAAACAGTAGTATAAGAATCCAGGTGAACTTTCATTACATCTACTTAGAGTTACATTGTCAACTCTTGTAGTAGAACATAAATTTAGACGACACAGAGGTAGAAACAACCCATTTTTTCAAGATACAAGAGGCTTTTTTAAAGTAGGCAACAGTACTTAAGCTCTTGAAAGCATATAGTATATTAAAAATACTTACTTATCTATCTCTTTTCGAACATTAAATATTTTGAGTAGGTATAATGCTTGTGTTTTGCCTCATACGTTTATGCCTAGATGTATGATAGTTTATTTAGAAGCGGGATCAAGGGAGATACAGAGTTTTTCTTGACCATCTAAACTCCCAACATTCGAGCATCAGATTCACTTCATCCCGGTAGACTATTACTACAAACGTTTTGGATGTAACGGTCACAAAGCAAGGCTGTACCCTTGTCGCTAATCTTTCCATCAAGCCCATAGACACTCACCAATATCTATATGCAGATTCTTGTCACCTGTTCTATACAAAATGCGTGATTCCCTATAGCCAGTCCTTATGCCTTCGCTGACCTTGTGCTAACGAAGAAATCTTTGAAAAACGCCCTAGAGAACTAGAAACGTGGCTCCTAAGGAGAAATTTTAACCCCTAAATGATTGAATAACAAATTATGAAAGCTAGGAACAAGAACAGGGACGACGTTCTAAGCTGCAGAGAAATTCAATCGACATCAATATTTTGATTGTCCAGCCTACCCTACGTGGTAACGTACACAAAATTATTTGGTCAAATTATGATATCCTGGCTAGTAATCAAAAGTATCGAAAAGTGTTTAGTCAACCGCTAATAGTCTCTTATTCTAATGTTCAAAATTTGAAAAAAAAATTAATGAGGGCTAAAACGTAATCAGGAAGTCAAGGAGATTGGCTGTGCCGGCTTTAAGGGGAGAATAAACCTTATAGTCTACCTGCTAGAACTGCGTTAAGAACCGGATCAATAACTACATATCAGCATTTTAAAAGGTTTAGCAAAAACCACGAATCTGAATGCAAATTTAACGTTCCAAACTCCATGAGCACTTCAATTTATCTTTATAGTTTGCCTGCTAGAATGTAGAACATACGGGATTCAGTGTGTGGAAAACACTAAAACTTTTTTTTAGAGCACGAATCAATAATTACATATCAAAATTTTGCAACTTTAAGCCATACAACAAATCAAATTTAACGTTCCAAATTGCATGAGAACTCCAATTTCTCTTAAAATAAAGACCAATCAGTTTGATGATTTACCTAATTGACTCAGAAAAAAATGAGGCTAAATTGCGTAAAAAGAGCTACTTGGCCGTACAAGTTAAAAATATTTGCGCAACATGGCCTTAACGAGAAGGACTTTTCCATGATTTGAATAAGCTTACCATTCAGATATCTGTGTTCAGAAGTCACCAATCGAAAGTGTGGGAAGCCTACTCAGGTGGAAAGGTGTGGGAGAGATACTCAGAGCCTCGATTTCCCACCTCCTTAAGCCACTCTGTCAGAAGTGGCAGCAGTTAACAGGAATGGAGGGCTTCGGGGGTCCTAGACCCTCACAGAGAGTGGCGAGTTTCTGACGAGGCTTTGCACAGCATTGGCAACTTAAAGCACAGACACAACGCCGCAGCTGCCAAAAAAATGCTAAATAAGAAAACTGCTAGATTTAGTCCCTACACTGTCAGCGACTGTTCTCGTATGTAGCATAGAAATTCCAACCTATCTATTTCTTGTTTTCTAAATAGTCAAGTTAAACTTTTTAGGCATTTCATAGTTAGATTTATATATTTAAATCTAGCTAACGACTCTTTTATCTGTATACTTGATAATACTTTTTAACCGCAAGATAATAAGTTGGCCTCTAAGCATTTTTAGCTTTTTAAATATAATTTTAATGTCATTTTATGGTAGTTTTAGTCATTAAAAAATAAACAATACAATATCTATGTTTCAAAATAATTCTTTATCAGGAACTATCTATTTGTGCCATATGGATTTCTCAAATACAAAACACGTCGTTCCTATTACAAAAGGAAAAGCAATACAACTTAAACTTGTGATAACTTTCACACATTGTCACAAGTTTTTTAATGTACTTTGGTGATGCCCTAAGTCACCTTTTTTAAAAACATTTACTTAGGAGCAAATGAACATAGCTAACAAATGGATAGGCAACAATGACACAAATGGATCCATGTAGCAATGTAACCAAGGTGCCACTATACAATAAACGTTAAAAGGTGATTTGACAAAAAAAAGGAACCGAAGTTAACCTACAAGAGAGCAAATGTAAACAAAGAAACAAACGTAGTGATACCACACTAGGCTAACATTAAACACAAAACGTAACGCTACAAACAACTCGTAAACAAGTTAGGGTTACCGAAAAATCTGACGAGGGAAAAGAAACAGTATTAAAACTATACACGAAAATACCCAAATCGAGGACTTCTCTAGAATTCATCCCCGTGGAAAAATTACTGCCAGGAACTCTCCCTACTTATGTTTACTATAATCCTGTTCGTAATTCTAACTGAAATGTTCTCCTCACAGCCTGTATGAACCTCGTCCGAAAAAAAATATATAAAGTGGGTTGAGTAGAGTAGTCGGTTAGGAAGAATTTATGTGGGTGTGTGTGTGTTGGAGGTGTGCATATATTTTCTTTTGGGGAAGGGGTGCTTCTTTAAATGTTCATTGTTTGTGCTGTACCTTGTGTTTTTTGAGTTGGGTTGCTATGAGGCCTCTCCAGTCGTCTTCTATTAGTTCGTTTTATCACTTTTCTTATCTCTTAGACGTGTTTCCTGTTTTAGGTGTTAACGTTTGCATTGTTAAGTGCTAATTGTGTTAATGGCAGTATCTTGGGGTATATATAATAGACTACTGTCTTCTTTTTTATAAGGTTATTCTATCAACAGGCGCGCAATTCTCCATCTCTTGATATTGTTATTGTTTACTCCCCATTTTTTCTGTTGCTTAAGTTGCATATTCATTGTATTTACAAGTTTATAACATGTGTTTATAATAAGGTGAATAAGTCATTATAATTTTACAATCAAGTTATAAGTTTGAATAGATATTAGAGAAATAGAAAATATATCACCAACGGGACCCGAAAAAGTTACCCACGCACTCCCGGCTTACGCTCTACCATCTGAGCTAGGAGACCCTCGTTGATAACATGATTTAATTTTATAGTATCCACATTAGCGTCCAACACTCTACCGGAGGACATCGACATTCAGATCTCTTCAACTTTGGAGACCAGCCTCTCATGTGACTTGACCCTGGAAGGACTGCCTATCATGCTGTCCACAGGCCATTGAAAGTTGAATAGTGTTTTGAGAAGGAAGGATTTAAAATGATAAGTTTGACTAGATACTAGAGAAATAGAAATGTATATCACAAATGGGATCTCGTTGTAATATTCTTTTATTTTTAAAAAGTTAGATATTCAGTTTAAGATTATCAGAGATATTCAGTTTAACAGTATCTGATTAAGAATAATTGGAAAAGTCCAAAACAAGGTTGTGTTAATAACAATCTCTATAAATTTTATAAACATGTAAGTGAGCTGTTGAACATTATATTTATGTATTTATACATAAACAAATAAAGAACAAGTTTAGCTTTCGGAAACTTACATGCAATTGTGTGTGTATAAATATTATCCTAGCGACTAGAGAAAGGTAATCTATGTTAACACCAGGTCATCATAGCTCAGTGGGTGGAGCAGCACGCCGCGAATGCGTAGGTATCGCGTTTGAATTAAGGTGGTGACATATGCACTTTTCTCTAGGATCTCTTTAAACTAAGTAATATTCTATAAACAATGCCATATTGAAGTTGAGAATGGATCGTTAGAGTCTCTGAGTTGGATTTGTACCGAAAACTGTGGAATGTGTGGCAGTGTGGTTTCAGAGCTTGCTAAGAAAGCCACCAACAAAGGTCCCGTCATATCGCTGGCAAGCCTCTACAGCTCCTCTTTGCCACTGTCCACTCAGTGCATGCGGCAAAAATTGGGGAGCGGGGGGCGATAACTCTAGAGCTTCATCAGAAGGACTTCGCCTACGTTTGGATGGCCCAGTATTGTCACATTTGTGTAATGCGGAATATACTTGATGGAAACAGAAGGGTACAAGTGACTGTGGTCTGCGTGACCACTTCCGTTTCTCCGAGTAAACCCTGTACATATCTATCCACTGACGTCAAACAATCAAGAGGTTACCAATCTCCTGTAAAGATGCACAAACATGAAGACTATCCATAAAAACAAACCCGCTAGCAAATCGTAAATTATTTTTTAAACTTTAAGATTCATCATTTTGGTACTTCAGTATAAATACTGCGCTGAGAGCAATTACAATACAGTAAATCTTTACTGAAAAGAGGTCAATTTATTTCCTTTAATCACTTTTAAGTACCCTGATCTATCAAACGTTTTCTATACATGTTAAAAGTGTTAAAGCTTTGAAAACTATTAGAATAGCTCAAAATACCTTAACCGACGTAACCCTTTTGTTTACTGCAGCTTTATGTTACAAACTAAAGCTCCTGCAGTGTGGTGCTGTTGAATTTGAGAAGGCCAGCTGGCAAAAAACTTCCTGTTATTGATATATTGACAATTAAGCATTATTGAGATATAATGCACTAAAGTGGTGCAGAATGCACACGTTAAAAGTAAAGCCTTAGAATGAAAATCCGCATTTCGTCATTGGTTTTCCTTTGATTCGTCGTATATATTTAGTACAAAGTGTGAAGCAGTGACAACTTAAGGATGATTTCCAAGCAAATGTTATTAAAAATATCACATCAATTTTATATGGTGGCCAACACTTTTAAACCAGACACTTCCGAATGAAAAGCTTTCCAAGAGATTTCTCCGAAAAGCGTTGTAAGATAGTTACACAATTTAGTAGAGAGACGAAATGAGAACAATGAACAAATAATGAAACAAAGAAGTGATGGTATACCTATTTGGTATATAACTATAGGTATATGTGTCATCCATCGACCACTGCAAAAACTATATCCAGGAGTCTTTCCTAAAAACTACACGTTTTCCAATAGCAGACCTGGTTTGGGAACAGTTTGTAGTATTTTTAGGAGTGCAAGTCAAATTCCGGAAGGTTCTAGTACTTCCAGGACGATTGATCATCCTCTTCTACCCTAAGTCGATGGAAAAATTTGACAGAAAGGCGTATTTAACTAAGAAAATTATGCTCTAGTCATAGATGCCAATGTTTAGTGCTTACTTAGCGCAATAAGGTAGGCAAGTCCGTTGTTCGTACGCTTGAGATTTTAAATTCATAGTCAATTCTCATATTATGATTGCTGCTGGGCACCATTTTGTAGTGGCATACATAAGGGTTCCCGAGACCCTACATATTTCTAAGTGAGTTAGACTCAAAACCTTTCATGGCGACTTAACTTAATAATGTTTAAAACAAATCCTGGACTCCAAAAATATGAAACATTGTTGATAATAAAGTACAAAAGCCACTGAAAAGTTACTGAAGAACTGAAGAAAAATGCCCCAAAATCAATCTGCTATGTGGCCAAAAATTTTCTTTATGAATGACACAATAATCCTACCTCACTTTTCTCTCCTGGCCTGTTCTCCTCTTTGATTATGCTGCTAAAGCCTTGCTCATTAAGTCTCGTGGAGATCACCTTTCTTGGCCTGTGGTTTTCAGGTGACAATGTCGAATCTCTCTTCCCACTTCCTACACATCCAATACAAACAACACCGCTGTCTCTCTTTTTGAACTTTCTAGAGTACGTTTTTTCTACAACTTCGTTACTAACTGAAAGACTGAAAGGGGCTGTATTGGCTGTATGTTCTACCTCATTATGCAAAGCAGCTGGTTGTATATCTGTGCTCATTGTGAGTGTATTTTCTAGAATACCACTTGGGCATCCTTTACATGGAAGTACTTCATGAAAACTATTGTTTTCTTTTTCGTTTATAAGTAACCTTTTATTATTATTTCGTGGTTCAAAGAGATTTTTAAGAACTTTTTGTTTTCCATCTAAAGTACAACCGGCGCTTCCGTATTCTTTACCGTTCAGTGAAAACGTGTTCGTCCTTGTAGACGTGTTAATATCTGGCTGAACTACTGGAACCAACATCAGTTGTCCTCCCATGTGTAGAAGTGCGTATCCATCAAACATTTCCTTAGTATTGACTATGTTACTGTTTCCAATCGACTTTATGTTTTCTTTTATGATTTCTGAGTTTACTTTTAATTGCAGATGTTTGTTTTTCTTGCCTTTTGCACCCAATCGATTTGTCAACGTAGTGGGAATGGAAAGATTGTCCCTCTCGAACAAATGGAATGCAAAAGGATCCCTCGATTGTTCAATATCTGCATACATGTCCACGTCAGTGTTCCAAGTGGAGCATTTTGTATTTGATTTCCTTCGCTTTTCTACGACAAAACGGTAGAAGAAATAGTAACCCGACATTTATAGAACACAAGAGCTAGGAGCAGAAATAATGATATGCTTTACACCGTTTTTGTAGTTTTCACTAGTGATCATGGAGCGGGGATCCACATTCGGATTTCACACTTTCAATTAAAAGCTAAGTCTACATCTAAGGAGTTGTTCACATGTAAACCTACTATGTCATTAAAACGGTTTCCCTAAGGAAGATAGTAGTACACGTTGATTTATGTAGTAGGGCCTACAGTACAAAGAAAGGGGTCAAGGTTCTTTCTATAATGTTTGCATGGTAATTTGCAGATTAAAAAATTAAGTAACAACTGCCAGCACAGTTTGCATGTGATCTCAGTTTCACCTTCTTGACTTAAATGTAATAAAACTTCACTTTTAATGGAATGTATATCTGGAGAGGACTGACGTCCACAATAAGATTATCCAGTTTTGTAACGTAATAACATGCAAACATTGTTAGATGTCATGGCACTTCTTTAATTGACGTGCAACACAAGATCGAAGTTGTAAACTTTCTAATTACTTAATGGCATTTTCTTACATGCATTTGCAAGTAGTCCTTGTAATAGAAAAACAAATATCGTATGCGTATTTGAAGTTGCTTGTAGTTAGCTATAGACGGAAGATTCTTTACAAAGCTTACAGTAAAATTTCTGTAAAAGAGTCACCGTTAAATATAGCCGTTATTCCATAATATTCATTCACCGATTTATAACAATTTATTGATAGCTTCCCCTTATTTTTAAAAAGTCTTTTTAAAATCATTTAGACATCCGTTTGCGTGACTCCTTACAGCCTCTCTGTATGGATTTGTCATTCTGGGTATTAACACTACCGTAGTGGTCGAAACAGTCTGTCACTCGCCGATAAACAGGAGTATATTAAAAGAATGAGTTTTATTACCATTCCATTGATTAAGAGGTTGGATTAAATCAGACAATTTAAATATAAATTGCTTTTTAAGGTTTGATATTAATCATTTGGTAAATCTTGCTCTTGGAGTAAAGGTCTACGGAAAGAATAAGAGTAAGGAATGGAAAGAAAAGGGTGAAACAAATTCGAAGAGCGTCGACGGTATTACCATGCTTGATAACAAAAAGCAATAAAGTTTGAATGACATCCATAACATTTTAAGTAGAGGAGGTTGTAAGTTTCATCTTGCTGTGTTAGAGTCTATTTATATTTTTTAACCTAGCTTATGTAGGCAAAAGGAGTTTGTGTTTAAATTGTCATTGTTGTAGCGCGCCTAACTTAATGTTACTTTTCATTGTACGTTCGCATATTGTCAATTTCAACTTCTCTGTATGAATATGTAGTCTCATTGTACTTTGGTTCTTTACTGATGTAGATCAACTGGTGAGAATCGGCGAAATGCTTCTTAATCAAAATGAGTAGCCTGTTAAACAGTCTCTCTAAGTTCTGTAGTACAGCTAATATGTTTAGAATCTGAATGTCATGACTAAAAGTTTATACAGTTTCTGAAGTGAACCCCTAAAGTCATAAACTTGTTGATGCCAAAATTACATCGTTTAAATCTCCTTCCTATCGTAATATAAATCGGTTGCAAAGTAAGCACAAGAGTGATTTATGATCAACAACTGTTGCAACATCAATAAGTTGTACTGGAAGGGCAATCTGATTCTCTATCTCCCGGTAGAATTTATTTTAAAGGTAAGACACTTATACTGGACCATAATACAAGTATTTACAAAATCAAGGAAAATGCTTTTGATATGTACCTGTTGGCCAAGCAAGACGTTTTCTACTAGCTTTATATAAACATTTTTGTAATCTGTCTTCGGCAGATAAACGAGAAAGTGCTTCTGCTTCTTCGTGTGCTATCTTTAGAGATCTCTGGTTCTTCTGTTGCCTCATGCTTCTGCGTGATCCAACTGCAGTTTTATTAGGACCGTTTCCTTCTCCGTAGTGTTCTACATTTATTGCCTTTAGCCACGAGTGAGTGTGTGGCCTACCTAAAAATTCAACATGGTAGTGTGAAACATCACCATCTTCATCGCATTCTGACGACTGACCATTCAGTGGATCTGGAGTAACGACTGCTGGCCATCTATGTGTTGCAACGGAAAATCGAGATAGTTACGATACAGCATCGTCATGAATACAATTTTTAGCAATTACAAAAGTACAAATATACCTTTTGATTGGGTGTTCTACTAACAGTAACGATTACTATGTTTGGAAAGTTAATGTGTCTGAAAACAAAGAAAGAAGTAATTTGCAGCATGAAAACAATCAATTACTTCTTTTTGGAGATGTTTTCAATATTGAATACAACAAATTTTTAATGAATTAACTGTTGCTGGAATGTAATGTTTCGTTAACAAAAAATGCATAACTCAAATCATTTGGATAAAGCAACCTTTCGTTATCATTACAGTAAACGAAACACCATTCGAGGTTTGAAAAAGTGGATGAGGGAAACTATCGGATTCAAAGTGGGTTGCTTTACCTGACTGACGAAGCTATACCGGTAAATTCATAAGAAAATGATATAGGTAATAAACTAAATTGTGAAATGTTCCTAAATCAAATGCTGAATCAACTCCAGAATGGGGAGTAGTCAATAGGATATTGAGCAATTGATCCCTTACCAGATCTTATTGTCAATTAAGTGTAACCGGGGTTGCACGCTAGCAGCCGGTCCGACGCTGGGTGATAGGGCGGCAAAGACTAAATCTTCAAACACGATCTCGTTCACGATTTCATCGGTTTTCTTCCTTCAAAAACGGGTAGGAACTCCTTTTTACCGAGGAGTTACATGTGATCAAAACAACGGCTGCGAGTAACCACGAAACAGGTAATCGGCTATGTCAACCGCTCAACTGACCATTCGTACGAATCTACTTGCTTATAAGACTCTTATGGATTGGGAAATGGTAAGTACAAGTACGTCATAATGTTAATCAATTAAGTAATCGTGCAAGTAAACTCTTACTACATGCAAATTACGATAGACTATGTATTTACGATCGATGGTTTGTGTCTTGCATACCGTGACGACACGAGATTGTCTGGAACAATAGGCTGTTCCCCGAACGAACGTCAACCGTAAACAAACAGTGATCAATGATCGCTAGCAGCTCTGTACGCACAGTAATCACATGTAGGCTTGATGTATGTACTTCTGAATATTAACATAATAGTTATGCATGCCATGTTGCAATGGCTTGAACTACGTGTTTCAGTGAAATGATTACAGCACTGCATTCCACAAATTACGATGATCATCCTAAAAGTCTTATTACAAAATTACGCTTGGGCCCATATGGGGCACCGTCCAGTAAGATAATTAATTCTATATTCTGGGGGTCACACTCTCCCCCGCTTTTCCTTGCTACTCCTGAAGCAAGTCGAATGATTAGTCATCCTGATGTTACTCGTCAATGTAGAACTGAGCGAGGTTCTCGAAAGGGGTTTCTATGTTGTCCTGCTGTTCTCCTTGTACTCCGGCGAGGTCCAGGTCTTAATGGCTCTCTTGGCTCGATCGTTAATTCTAAACGCTCGTGCTCTGATGATTGATCCTCGTCCATTTCTGTAGGTACTTGTCTTTTAGTCTCCTGTTTTCGATTTTGGGGGCTAGTTCTAGAGGGTCGCTGTTGATAATTCAGGTCAGTGCACACTTGCATCTCCGAACGATTAACAACTTTTGGAACTCCAAAACCATCAGCGGGTTCCACAAGGTATGTCCCATTGCTCCTGCTCTCCAACACTTTATAAGGAATGTCCAACCATCGGTCTTGTATTTTGTTTCTTCCTCTTACAGCTCGATTTCTCAGGTAAACTCTTTGTCCTACCAGAATATAGGTTCCATCAAAGTTTTTGTCCTTATCTTTCTGCTTCTTCCTTGCTTCAGCACACTCTTGCAGTTTCTTGTTGGCACTAGCATATGACTGGTTCAGATGTTCTTGATGATCCGTGACCCAATTTCCAGAATCTGTTTCAGGTTCAGTTCCTGCCAATAAATTATCAATAGGTAACTTCGGGTCTCTACCGAACATGAGATAGAATGGTGTAAATCCAGTGCTAGAATGAGGAGTTGCGTTATATGCATAGCACAATTCCTTAAGATGTTCTGGCCATCTCCTCTTTTGCTCAGGTGCCAATGTTCGCAGTAGATCATGCATAGTTCTGTTGAATCGTTCACACTGAGAATTCCCCTGAGGATGCCAGGCTGTGGTCCTTGACTTCTTTACACCGTATATGGCACACAACTGCTTTACTATCTCCGCTTCAAAGCAACGTCCTTGGTCTGAGTGAATCCTTTTTGGTACCCCATATACTAAGAACCACTCCTTTAGCAAGTGCTTGACGACAGTGATAGCCTTCTGGTCTTTAGTTGGAACTGCCACTGTAAATTTGGTGAAGACATCAGTCAGCACGAGCACATTCTCTTTGCCATCTGATGAAGGCTCTAGCTGAGTGAAGTCCATCGCTAGTACTTCTAGAGGCTTGGTTGCTACAATGCTGTTCATCGGCGCTCTCACTGGCAGGTAAGGTCCCTTCGCAACTTGGCATCTATGGCACTTGAGAATCCACTTCCTGACATCTTTCATTACTCCTGGCCACCAACATCGTCGTAACACCAGCTGCTCTGTACGCTCTGCTCCTTGGTGCCCGAGTTGGTCGTGGACAGCTACTAGAAGCTCATCATGTAGAGTAGATGGTAGGACCAGCAATAATCGTGGGGGGCTGGCCGAGTCCTGATATTGCCGATACAGGATGCCGTCCTGGTCCACCAATCTATTCCAGTGTTTGAGCATTGTAAGCACCTGCTTCCCTTCTCTCTGTCTTTCTGACTTGCTTGGCTTGGCTCCACGATTCAGGTAATGCTTCACACGACTGATAACACTGTCACTGGACTGCAACTGCTTTAGATAGTCACGATCCCACGTAGGTAGAGATGTTGACGGTACCTCATCCACTGATTGGCTTGATAATAATAGGCCACACTGGTCTAGACTGTATTTCACCTCTGCAGGAACCACTGTTGTTTCCAGACTGTTGCAGAGTAATTCCATGACATCACTGCAGTTGAGATCTGGCTCAGCTTCCTCCTGGTTTATGCGGCTCAAAGCATCAGCATTCCTGTTGTGCCTACCAGCACGATACTTGATCTGGAAATCGAATGCAGCAAGTTCAGACACCCATCTCTGCTCCACAGCTTTGAGCTTACATTTTGACTTCAGGTATGTGAGGGCATTGTTGTCCGTATAGACAACAAACTTCGATCCCAAAAGATATTCTCTAAACTTCTCTGAAATTGCCCACTTCAATGCTAATAGTTCCAGCTTCCAAGAGGAGTAGTTATTCATGTTTCGCTCAGCTCCTCGAAGCCCACGACTTGCATAAGCAATCACCCGTTGTTTGCCATCCTGTACTTGTGATAGAACTGCACCCAGTCCAATGTTGGAGGCATCAGTCTCCAGAACAAATGATTGTTTATAGTCTGGAAATGCAAGCACTGGTGATGTTGTCAAGCTGTTCTTTAACTTTTCGAAGGCTTTTTGGCATTCCTGGCTCCACAATTCCCTAATCTTAGTTGTCCTTGAGGTTCTTGGTTCTTTGGATGACAGTGTCCCAACAATATGATGGAGGGGGGCAGCAATCCTCGAGAAGTCCTTGACAAATCTCCTGTAGTATGATGCAAAACCCAGAAAACTTCTGAGTTCTTTCACTGTCTCAGGTGTGGGCCAGTCAGCTACTGCTGCAGTCTTTTCTGGATCGGTGGAAACGCCTTCTGCTGATATGATGTGTCCAAGATACTGAACTTTCTCCTTGAAGAAATTACACTTTGATGGTTCGATCTTCAGGCCATGTTCTTCCAGTTTCTTGAACGTCTTTTCCATTTGCTGCAAGTGCTCTTCCACAGTGGCGCTGTACAGGATGATGTCGTCAAGATAAACAATCATGCTTTGTAACAAATCCTCCTGGAATACATTATTCATTAACCGTTGGAATGTAGCTGGTCCTCCAGTGACACCAAATGGTAGGCGGTTGTACTCAAATAGGCCGAACGGTGTGGTAAAAGCTGTCTTTTTCTTGTCCTCTTCTGCCACCTCCACTTGATTATAGGCTGAGGCCAGGTCAATTGTTGAAAAGTATTTTGCCCCTCTAAGACCATCCAGTGTCTCCTCTATTCTTGGCAAAGGAAATGCATCACCTGGGGTCTTCTTGTTTAACTGGCGGAAGTCCACGCACATTCGAAGGGCTCCAGTTTTCTTTCTCACCAGCACAATTGGGGAAGAGTAGCTGCTCTTGCTGGGACGGACAACTCCTTTCTCCAACAGGTCTTGTATGTGTTCCTTCACCTCTTGAATCTGGTGTGGTGGTATTCTTCGGTATCTTTGGCATACTGGAATGTCATCCGTCGTATTTATGTGGTGCTTCACAGTTCTGGTCAAGCCCAACGGTTCTCCTTGTGCAGCAAACACATGCTCATATTTCTGCAACAGCTGTCTTGCTTTGTTGTACTCCTCATCATTTCCTGGAAATCTGTTCAGCAACATGGTCTTGTCCAGGGATAATCTGTCATCAGTGCTCTCCACAGTCATGGTCTTTACAGCATCACATGACATGGTGATCTCATTCAATCCAGCCTGTAGTATCAGCTCTGGTCCACTTGACACCTGGTCCACTGTACTCACTATTCCAATACAAGTACGAGGCTTTAGCCACACATCCCTGGAGCTGGTGTTTACCATCTGCACAGCAAACCATGATCTGCTCGCATCCACCAGGGTACTGATTACTTCAATGTTGCCTTGTATTGGATAAGGTAGCTTCTCCACCAGGGCCAATGGTCCACAGACTGGTCCAGTTACTGTAACTGATGAGACAGATTGGGCTGGAATCTGCACTGAAGTCCTTCCAGCTATTCTTGCAAATCCCTTGTCTAGCTTCATTGTGCAACTGTCACTGTCCTTCTTTGATGACTGTAGGATGTCCTTGTACTTTGGTATCCTTGTCAAGACATTTGTTCCGATGATTCCTGGCACCTCCTGGTTCTGTAGGCTCCTGGGGCGGTCTTTGAGGACAAAAATGCCACATCTTGGCACTTCAACCCCATCCAGCTCAACTGAGATGGTAACGTATCCAATATAGGGAATCTCCAAACCATTTGCTCCACGCAGCCTCAACCAGTCTTCCGCTTGTAACTGTATACTTGGGTGACAGAGTTTCTCGCGAAAGAATTTCTCTGTCACAGTAGTTACCATTGATCCTGTGTCAAGCAGGCAGTCAATGTCCACTCCTCCAAATTTGGCTGTTACAACTGGCATTTCCCCTACTAATGATACTCCTTGATTCTTCTCATCCTTGAGCTGTGAGCCAACACTTCCAATCTCCACAGTTTGGCTCACTGCTGTGGAGACTGAGAGTTTAAATCCCTCGAGTTTGGCTGCTGTAGCACCTCACCACGACTTTGCTCACGAGGTTTTCTTGCATTTCCAGGTCTCTGGGCATCTGGGCAATCACGCTTGAAGTGGCCGTATCTCCTGCAACCAAAACATTGGGGGCTGGTCTGTGGTTCTCCTAACAGCCTTTCCAACATACGCTGCTGTACATCCAATATTTTATTTTGTTGCTCCATATGATGTTTTAATAATTCCTGTTGTTGTTTCATCTCAGCAGCAAGCTCCTTCTGTCCTTGAACAAGCTTTTCCACTATTTTGCTTCGCTCCAGACGGATCTCAAAACTGTTTGCTTCACTGGTTTCAATCTGCATGGACCTTGCTTGGCCTCTCCTATGTTGTATGGCGTCCTCTTCAGAACCTTGCTCAGCCTCATGTCGGGCATCCAAAAACGTGGCATCTGGATGGTCCCTGATCCATTTCCGCATGTCATGGCGCAGTTGTTGGTCTCGGAGGTTCTCCACAAACTGCTCCCTGAGGGCGAGATCCCTGTCAGCAACAGCACCAGGGTTTCTTCTAAGTGCATCATCCAATGCTGCATAGAGGGCATGTGCATAGTCCCGTAAGGGCTCTCTCTCTTTTTGTTTTCGGTCATAGAACCGCTTCACCAGCTGGTACTCGGTAAGCCTTGGCCCAAATGCCTCTCTCAGGATAGTGAATATATCCTCCGGGAGAACTCGTTCTCCGGCTGTACGATAGCGAACTTCATCCCGGGCCATCCCTTCTAGATTGTCTAAAAGATATTCTGTTGGATCACGGTTCTGCTCCCCAAGCTGGTCGATCCCTCGTCTAGCGTCATTGATCCATTCCTCCAGCGATTCACTTCGTCCCCCCGAAAAGCGTGGTATCCTGCGTTCTCTTGGAATGGTCACTGTGATTCTGGCTTCCCGTTCTAGTTGTGCCTGCAATTGTTCCACTCTTCGTGCAAGGTCATCCATTTTCTTCTTGACTCGAGTTCCTACCCGTTATGCTTGTCTCCTTGATCCTTGTCTTGGTCGATCCTTTCACCCCACTCCTGGTACCAAAATGTAACCGGGGTTGCACGCTAGCAGCCGGTCCGACGCTGGGTGATAGGGCGGCAAAGACTAAATCTTCAAACACGA
>JAAAKL020003907.1:0-22015 GCA_010016065.2 Carybdea cf. marsupialis auct. non (Linnaeus, 1758) | reverse complement strand
CATTGCAGGCAGAAATATGAAAATATTAAGAAACAGTCAAGCTCAACTCGTTTCATATGCGCTTTCCGTCCTAAGCTTCTCTTCATTTCAAAAAGTACCGTATCTTAACTGAAGAGGCGGTATCGGGTACTAGGTTAAGAGAATTATCACATATACCGCATACAATCAAATTCTCTCCGAAGACAAGAGGACGGAAAGTGTGACGTCAAGATTTTGAAAATGTTTGAATATGGAAAAAATACTCAATTTTTTAGTTACCCTATTAGTAGGAATGTCAATGGCCAAAATTGAGAGTGTTGCCTTCTTCCAACACCGAAATATCAGCTTTAATCAAGTTTTAAATCTCTCGAACAAAATATTATTTGATGCTGGTTCCTAACGTAAGGAAGATTAACAGAGTTTTGACCAGAGATCTTTAAAATTCAAACGCCTCTAGTTTAAACACTGCACACACTTCAGATCTGGTATTTTGGGAAACAGCCAGGGTTGCCGTTAGATATCTGGATTCAAATCTTACTATTTCCAAAACTTTTGATTTTATTTGTGACGTCATCACTTCCACTCCGCATAAAAGGCTGTTAAAACAAGGTTACCTATACCTCCTTTTAACCCCTGTGGTCTAACACGATGACACGTCACTTGCCGGCATATGTACTTAGAATCTGTTTGCATGGATATAGATCCAAACAGGTCCGGAACCAAATGGATCACATACCCGTTTCTGGTGTTATATAGGGGGTCTGGTCTTATTGGATTTAAAACCATGAGCACAGGTTGAATCAATCAAATCAACTGCTTATTCAATTATTATACGATCTGCAATTGGATGTAACGTTGAAATATATGAAATAGCTGTTGACGATTAACGTGCCAGTGACGAAAGTAGATTAAGAATGGGAATCATTTTAACGTTGCTTAGTGATGACAGTCTTCTTCGCTTCTTTCTCGGTCCACAACCAGTTTGGATCCGACCCAAAGTGTTTACATGAGATCTGATCCAATCTGGTTCTCTTTCACGAACACTGATAGCGGCTTTAAATAAGGACAGATGCATTCGACCCCGTGTTAATACAAGGGCAATCCCCAAATACACTTGGATCCGTGCCCGTGTAAAAATGGTCCTAATGAAGAGACCTACCTCTGCCTGGTCAGGTGCATGATCCTGTGGCTGGCGAAGAAATTTTTGTTCTTCTTTAGGAACTTCAAGCACTGCCTTTACAATCAGATCCACCGGTGTGTCCCCTCTCTGAAAAGCAATCATTCAACGTGTCAAACATTGCAAATTCCTTAGAATTGAAGGCTTCTACATCCATCTCGTTACATTCCTGTTAACTTAAATAGCTTCCCCATTTCAATACCTTAACTTCAGCTTATTAGTTCTTTTAGGGTCCAAATGTTTGGTTTCCTTCAAAGGAAGACCATGTTAAAACGTATTATCATCATGCACTTGTTTCTATCTTCATCATGGTGTCAACGTGTCCACATGTGCACCTGTCTCACGGCCCCTACGCAAGCTGGTCATATCTGGGAAGATGGCTTATTTCGTAAAGACTACATTTGATTTCATTCGCATATAACAGGGAAACAAGAAGGATCGAACACCTTTTGCAAAACAAATCGGATAATCTGATTGAATGAAACAACGAATTCAAGAGACCAAAATAGTAAACACCAAAACATTAAGAAATAATACATCGCCGATATGCATTCACTACAATTCCCTGCAAAAATATGTGTAAAATCCTAATGTTAAGCCAGCATTGATATTCTTGTTTTATCATTTTTTGCTTCTTTTTAACTTACAACTATAAGATTAGATTATAGTGCCTCAATTAGAACTTTCTGTACTTTTGACTAGGGATTACCATACGATTGTATTACGTCATGACCCTCTCTATCATTTGTGACCAATATCTAATAGTGAAACATCATAAAGTCAAGAGGTGAACCTGTTGTACACCATGGCTCCTTTTTAATACACTGAGGTATACAGCCCCATCCCCTTGATAAACAGCTTGTAATCATAACATACAGAAATTGTAATAACATGGCAGAATTAACCATACATCAAACACTTTAAGAAGCATGCAAAAAACGAGATAATAAATAAAGACCACGTAAATGTCAACTTCTGTTCCAGAATAATTGTATATAATAATATTAATACATTTATTTATAATATTCATTTAATATTAATATTAAATCTGACACAGTTCCCCGCTGATTAAATCAGTTCGAGTTTGAATTAATTTAGCATAAAACTGAAGGTATGCTTGGGGATAGGTAAAAGGCAGTATCAAAGTGATCATTAGAAAAACTTGATCATTAACGAATTATACAAGACGGGCAGCAAAATGTTACAAACGATCCTCCCCATAGTAGTAAAGTAAAGTAGACTGTATTTATCCGACGTTCTTTCTACGATACGCGTATTCAAAGGCGCTTCAGAACTAAGAAGTAAACTGAACGTCAGGCCTGCTGTTAATGACTACTAATCAAACGTTATTTTTTGTCCATCATAGCCACATCCCAATTTGACAACTTGGTATGACGAAGCACAATTGAGTTCATTTCTAGCTGTATGATATTACAGCAGGATCTCTGAATCTCATAACCCTTGAACTTTTTATCAGATGCTCTAACCACTACGCCAGCCTTTCCTCAAAAATATTGGTGACAGTGGTAATCGCAAAGTTAAAAACCTCGCAATAACGAATGGAAAGTTTGATTAGCACTATAGAGTAATGGGCAGTCATCCCCCTTCAACAATCTTCTGTAAATCAGAGCTACAATAAAAGAGACCAATAGAATTGAAACGCGACCCACTACCGCTTCCCAAAGCGCATGAGTGAAAGATTCTCTACAGGAAATACTGCTGACAGTAACGTACGTCATCAGAAACAAACGAAGTACATATCATGCAAGGATATACATATACTAGCATTCGAGAGGGGGCTACCGATTCGTGACCATCTGTACCCGTCCCCTCTATGTGGCACTCTACAAGGACTGGTACGGTACGTGAGGTGATGACTTGATGTCTAACGTAAAGTTTGTATAACGCCATTCGTACCTTCTTTAAAGTGTGCTCCCATACTCTTGTTGTAAGTTGTAATCTCTTCTCGTCTCCCTTCCCTAAACGACCGATTTTGCAATCAAACGACGTACACACAGCAGTTCGACAGTCCTTTAAAGATAAATACAAAGAATTACTATGTTTACATGTTTAATACATTATCGCAAGATTTTAGAAAAAAAAATCAAATGTTTCATAAAAACTTTCACCTTCTTTTACCTGAGAAAATGTACATTAAAAAGTTCCCTTACAACGCTTCCCTACATTTGCTTTTGGCCTTTACAATAGCCTATGGTGCCATTATCCTCACAAGAGACCTAAGTATATTTCAGACCTAAAAATACTTGGTAAACCCCCTTGGAGCCCAAAACAAAGATAGCCAATGGTGGCTGATGTTAAACCACACAAAATCACCCAACCAAATTACTGTTACTATATTTCATCCTATTTTAAAATGAAATGAGCTATCATTACACGTACACGTGAGAGACTAGGCATTTGTAATCGTCTTGACAATCATATTATTGGACTACGCCGCGCGTCAAGTGGTACTTGGCACGTAGCATGTAGCATATGTGAGTGCAAATAATGTAAATACTATCAAAAATCTAATCTAGTCAGTGGAGAAGGTAATAAAATTGCTACTGAATCATGTATTTTGCCCCTCCCGGAAAAACCCGATAAAAATACAACAAACGTGCTCTTTGTTATCTTTGTCTCCCAAGCTATACAACATTTGTGTTCTTACGAACGACAGCGGCGCAAAAAACTTCAGCTGCAGCTGTAAAGACCTCAGCTACATAGTGAGGATTTAGAAGGTGCGCGACACGAGTTAAACAGCGGCATCAACGGTTGCGGTGACGACATCAACACTAACGAACAGGAGACCAAAATCGTGTTCATAACCAAATAGTCAACTTCAACGAAGCATATTAAAAATAAGAAAACGACACCAATGATGCTATGGACGACAAGAGGACCAACAAAGACATGGCCTACGACAACTACAAAAACGTCACGACCGGGAACACAGTTTACGCGATCGCGATCAGTAACACACGAGAACACAAAAACATAAGCAAGAAAAAGAAGTGTTATTGGTCAGATGAAAAAGCAGGAGCAACAAACAGCAAAAGTTGGGCTAGAATAACCTAAACGCAAAAAACAATAAAGACGGAAAGCTTGGGAGGAAATAGAATCTCTTCCTTTAACGAAGTCTATATATATCTTACCAAACGATCAACGCTCCTTCTTCTTCGCCTGTTAGATGTTGATTCATTCTTTGTTGAAGTAGTATCGACCTGTGATGAAAACGAAGATAAAAGATCGATAAATACTATCCTGTCAATATATGTATACATCTTACGAATTTATATACCTAGGATATGATTCTTTCTCGCACAATCTCAAAATTCGCATGTCTATATTTCGTATGGTAATATTTAAGATTATTGAGTGGTTTTAAGACGTGCTCCCGCGAAAACGCGTTTACTTGGTAGGGAAGGAAATCTGGAGTTGAATACGTCAAGTACTTTGCTACAGAGCGTATGAGGTGTAATGTGGTAGAGAATCACATGTCCAGAGCCACGGCCTGATAAGGTAGGGTAAGTTGAGAAGCTCATTTCCTCACCATCGTTATCGTTCCAGATCTTACACATCGTACCAATTTCCCTGCTGGATTCACAATATGAGTTTCAGCTCGATGAAAGAGTATCGAGTAGAGCCATCTTCTGTTTGCTGGACCAGCTCCTTATTGATTAAAATAACACACTTCTCCATCGAATACTAAAATATGGAAGCAAAATGTCATTCTGTGTATGCTGATCCTATAAAACGTGGCGCTTCTTGTTTCCGTTCACAGCCTTAAAAAGCGCACCAACATGTACGGCATATTGATCAACTCACGCGTCAACCCTTCTGTATAAACTAAAATCACAAGGGACTGCACATCTGGTGGAACACACAACCAAATTACGACGAAGACATGTGGAATATAGAGCCATTTTCAAAACTACAAATATGCTACTTGTAACTCATTCATCTCTTGAGTGTCAACTGCATGTATACGTTGACGTAAAGCATGTGAGCACTAGTTTCAAATCTAATTACTTAAAAGAGGCTATCTTGGGTACAACGAATCGCGTTATGAGCAATGTACTGCTTTACTATGCACCGACCTTGCACTCATGCAAGTATGAAGTGAGTTAAGTACGCCGTTCCTCGTTAAAAAATTATAACCAGTTGCCCGTATCCCATACGGTTACTTACCGTCAGATTTGCAGGATTTACAGTGACTGTGCAACCAGTAGTTCCTTGAATCTGAAATGAAAATGGCAGCCAAAATCAGTCTTACAATAAGTGAAAAATTCTACTGAATAGGATTATTCCATAAGCAGGACGATCCGATGTTACGTCATGATGGGATTCATTTACACGACAGAAGTAACATTATCCAATATCTGGAGACTCCAATAATCCTAGGTTTTCTGTAAGATCACCCAATTCCAGTGGGATTTCCGCTCTTTAATAGGCTATATAAGGCCTTGCGGGAACCCAAACCTATGACTAAGTTGCCAAAGGTCTCCTAATTTACACACACTGCCCTGATTAAAAAACGAAAAACTAACATCAACCTTCTTACGAGTGTTTGCTAGGTCTCTTTCCCAACATATATTTAACGCTGCCACCAGTGGAGGGCTAATATTGATTTCTTGGCGATGTCTACCGTACTGAACTCCTACCGTAATTCCCAAAGGCTTTTATACCGATACTACAGAATGATTTTTCTTGACATGAAAGTGTCTCCCGAAGTTGAAAAGTACTTCTGCTAAAGTTCTGATTTCTAATATGCCAATGATTGAAGAGATTTAGGGCAGAGCATATTTCTATTCTTGTTACTGTTGTAAGGAGCCAAAATGCACCGTCATTGCCCCCCCGGTGGTAGACAAAATGTGCTTTAGTCACATCAGTAGGCATGTTGGATGTAAGGAGCCAATAAAAAAAATTTCAGCTCTTCCCATACAGCTGTCTGATAGTGTTTAGACCCCAATAAACGAAACAAATACACGATGAATTTTACAGATAATGGAGACAGTTATCAATTTATACACGCCACTTCACTTAGTCCAGTAACCAGCACTGTATAGCGAATTACCATATGGGTTCAATAAATACCATACTGTCAGACCAATGTGAGTTACCTTACACAGATATCAAGGCCTGTTCTTATGAAAATAAAGGCAGCTATTTCTCGACGTATGAAAGCGCGGTTACGATTGGAAAAAAGTGAAACACTACCAAGTTCTTTCTTTGCCACCTTTCTATTATTCCCATTTGACACTTCAAGTGTACCCCACTTCGACTTACTTATTTATTCCAGTTGGCTGGGTACTACCAGTGTCTGACAGTGACGTATCCCATAGGTAACTGTCCAATAGGAAACTCAGGTAGTACTGTCCCTAGTAACAAATGTTTAGGTAGTAGATGTCAGAAAATATCTGCTGGAGCAGGCCGGAGCCTGCCTGTAGCAACTTTCTGAGTGACACGTCCTCCAACGGTAACGCTTGGGCATTGAATATCTGTGTGGTAGTTTTAAATCTCAAAATGCAACTTTCTGAGTGATACATCTCCCTGTGGTACACATATCCCCGGAACATATCCCCGTGGTCAACGTCTGAGAAGAAAATGTCTAAGCAAGACACTTGTTACAGTGGTTTGTATCTGTGTGCTAAACGCTATGGTAGGAAGTATATGCAGACTACCTGCATAGCAAATAATCTGGAACATGCCATACGCGATAAATGTCCTAGCGGCATCCTTCTGGGTAGTTGGCCGATATATTCAAGTTTGTGACACGCACGTATCCTGATGGTTAAAGTCTTACCCGCAAATGTATGAACAAGAAATGGAGTGGCGCATATCTGTGAAATAAATGCTCGGGTGAGGAGAAAATAAGCCAGGAGCAACTGTCCTAGGACGACAATGCAAATCGTAAAACAAAGAACACGTCAGTACAGATAAGCTCGTAACACTTACATTTGCGCTCACGAGGTAAAGCAAGTAATTATTCTTCTCCATGCTTGTTATACTGACACGGAGTTCTAGCTTCTCCACTGGTGCTGGCCCTTTATTTTTAAGCTGCGACGAAAAATTGGAACAGTGAAGTCAAGGCAAGTCAAAGCAAGTCAAGGCAAGTCAAAGCAAGTCAAGGCAAGTCCAGGTAAGTCAAGGCAAGTCCAGGTAAGGCAAGGTAAGGCAAGGCAAGGTAAGGCAAGGCAAGGCAAGGTAAGGCAAGGTAAGGCAAGGTAAGGCAAGGTAAGGCAAGGCAAGGCAAGGTAAGGCAAGGCAAGGCAAGGCAAGTCAAGGTAAGGCAAGGCAAGGCAAGTCAAGGCAACGGTGCTCAACCTGGTAAACAATGGGATAAAGCAAAACACGTTTCCATTCACTGATTACAACAAACATGACTTTGTACACGTATGTCTTGATGGCCTAGGGAATTACTTCTCACGTTTGACATCTAAGGGAAACTGTCTAAAATAGATGCCATACCATATGACACCCGATATATCGATAACAACAACTGTCGTAAATATTGAGTGGCATAATAAAACGAAAAAGGAACAGAGGATGAAGCAAGTGAAACCCCTCCCCCCCCCCAAAAAAAACCCCAACAACGAACAAACAACAACACAAAACCAACAAAACACAACGAAATAAAACAACCAAACAGGGGAAAAAGCAAATACTAGCTCGAGCATAAATAATTAGAAAAACAAACTACTTCCATGCTTATTGTCCAATAACGTGACAACCGACGTGAATTAAATGACTCCAACCTCCGTCGGTAGTAATATTTCGATAAAATAGTAAAAAAGGAAAGGTCGTCTAGAAGCACTTTAATAAAATATTCATTTGTTGAGTAGGTTGATGTATGTGCCATCAAGACGTTTCTCCAGCTTGCAGGATATTGTCCATGTTTCCAAGCCGTAGAGGAGAATAGGTTCGACAACAGATTTAAATGAACAAAATTTCAACTTTGAGGGTATCTTTGAATTCCATATCTTTTACAGTTTGTTGCATGCCTTCCACGCCAGTACCTTTAGTATTTCAAAGTCGTGTTTATAATTAGTGGGCTACCAATCACGTATAATACACGAGGCTACTTGGTCGCGTGCGACATGAAGCTGGTTATCACTAAACCTCATGTGCAATCAGCTTTAGAATACAACCTAAAACAGCTAGCAGTTTTTATTTTTCCCTTTTTAAACTCTACTTTTGCAGCTTTTAACCTTGATATAAAGCATAAGTAACTATTCAACATCTGAAAAATTGTTACTTCTAGTACCCATTAGAACAGCAATTACTTTTTTATTTAGCATAGGTCGGAAACAACATCATACGACATTTAACCAAAGATATCGACTTGCCAAGAAACTGAATAAAAAAGTATCCTTCTGTGGCATAATCATATCAAATATTCTGTCACACTTTTATCCACTTACATCAAAGTTATATTTCACTTCCGGTCCAATTTCAGACACCGTCTTGACCTCATTCGTATCCTTAGCAGGTTGGGAACTGTAGACTAAATCACGTGGTCTTGCTGACCTATTCGAGAGGAGCAATTTTGTATCAGTCTGACAATAATCCAAATTTAATTAAATGTAATAGACAAGTTCAAAGACCCTCCCCCCCCTCATTAAAACAAGAGAAAGAAATAAACCAGTACGTCGAACAGGCAAACAGTTCTCTGCTGAAGTCTCAGAAACGTAGGAGGAGATTGCTGCTCCTCTGAAGAACAAGTAATAAAGTTGACACAGTCACGTTAATGCAATGAAGAGATCTAAAATAACCATTTTACTGATTGAAGGAGGCAAACAAGGCTTTTATGAATGCGTGGTTTCCAAGAATGTGTAACATGCTGCACAACATAAACGAACAATTCAAACTACTTTCTAAGTTGTATACTTTCCAGGATAAATAGTAAATCGCTTATTCTACAACTTATGAACATTGCCTTGACGTTCCTACAACATAGATTGATTAAAATGCTATTCAGGCTATTGAAACTGTTCTATAGCTGTCAGACCCAAATGTCGTAATAGATCAATTTGGCAATGATATTAGATTTAGAAACGTCTTTGTTTGTCGACAACGACGTAAGGGGAAGTCACTCAAATGAAACTGTGATATCAGCAAGAAATTGTATAAAGTTAGATTATTTTGGTGTCAATCACATGACAAACTATTTTCAAGTAACTTTTGCATGTAAAAATGTAGGCAGAATTAGTAAGAGTTACATAAAACAGAGTAGAAGGAAATAGTGGAGATTGAAGAGATTCAAGAGAAAACTTCTGGCCTGCGTAAAGCATTGCTGCCAAAACCTTAACAATAGCTAGTTCAAAATAAACCATAAAAATAAACACATGCGATTGAAAAAAACATACCCCTTGATTGTAAAGTCTGCAAGAAAGGCTGCATTTACTTCCAAGATCTGTTTATTGTTTTTCTCATTGTCATCTTTACTAATACTGTAAAAGCAAAAGATATCAACATACAGTGATACGCCTGGTCAGAAATGTTATAGAGAAGGAGTATTTTGCCCTGGGCGTGATGGAGGTGGCTATGTCGATGGGCGGTTCTTACCTTTGAACTAAAAAATTCTCTAAATCAGATCAAAGAGTTAAAAGTTTACGCCCCCCTGTCCCTTTTTATCCTATATTTAAGTATCGCATGTGACACTATCCTACCCTACATTACACTCTACTCCACTCTACTATTCCATCCTATTCTGCTACGCTATCTAATATAATAACACATTACACAATATTGAACTTATTACAATTTGTCATAGCATACTAAACAATACTATAACATACTACAATACATCATGTCGTAGCTGGCAGCACGTTGTAGGATCCTGTATTTTGTAATAATTTCTATTATGCAACAGGCAACTAATTACAAATATACCTGTAATCTGTGATTTAAAATCAGCTTACAAGAAGTCGTAAACAAATACTCGCTAAGCTTTTTCCTCAAAGGGACAATGCCCCTACAAACCAGACCGTTGGGGAGCAATGCCCCCGTGCCCCCCAGCTTCGGGCATGTAAAATACTATACTGAGCCATACTACAACAAACTATACTATACTAACTATACTATCTATAATACATTATACTATATTAGATTACACTACACTATACTATACAATACTAAACTATACTATACTATGCTATCCTAAACTATAATATACTATACTTTATTTTTCTTTAAAATTATCACCCTGATCAAGGCTGAAGCCAATGCTAGGAACGGGGTTATTTTTCCCCTTCTGACGACAACCTATTCATGCTTGCAGTCCCCTCTCTGTCCTATCTCTTGAAACATAGTTTCCCCAATTCACGAGAGCAGATAACAGAGCACAGTACCTCGGGATCGTGGCATGCAAGCTCACTATACTATACTATACTATTTTGTACTCTACTCTACTCTACTCTACTCTACTCTACTCTACTCTATCATCCTCTACTCTACTCTACTATACTAGACAATATCATGACATACCATATTTTACCATACTAGCCAAGATTAAACTACACTGAATGCATCCATTTCTCTTCGAGCTTCTATTTCCTGTCGAGCTATAATATAGTAGCTGAAATACATGGACCTGTTTTGGGTCTGTTGAGTTCGTTGCAGAACAAGGGCAGGTTGAGATGAGGAAAATGTCATCGGTCAATCATCTACTTTTCAAAGGTAAATCAGGAAATCCGATAAACAAAGCTTTCCGTTAATGAAACATGTCACGGACCGAAGATCAGTGTACACAACATTGCATATCTGTACGGAATTAATAGTATAATTTTACAAACGAGTCTGCCTTTGTTTGCATATTCTGCAACGGGGGTCTGGTGGTCACATAAGGCAGCATGAGACTGGTTTCAAGTAAAGTATTTCCTATTGACAAGTATTTGAATAATACTTACGTAGTTGTGAAAAGGGTAAACTTCTCCTTCTGCACCGTTGGCCGTTCACGGGGGTCAAACTTTATTCTGATAGTTATCTATAAAAGAGAACATATTGTTGCACTAGATTGCGCGTAACCTAGATGACTAGATTTAACCAATATGTTAAATCTTATAATCACTACAGAACCCTGCAGATTTGGTATTCTAGTTTAGACAAAAGATAGTGTAATGATCTTACTTGGAGTCGAGAACCGATGCATTTCTACCTGAATGAAAAACTGCCCTTTAAATTGTGACTTAGATTTAAAAGGAAAGTATAAAGCCCGTTGTGTCGCATTAATAATAGACTTAGATGCGCATCAAACTTTTATTATGCAAAAATGATCTGTGGACAAATTATCAAGCTTCTCTCTTTCAGATTTTTACCTGTAATTAAAACCCTCATTCCCAAAAAGTATCAATTTAGGTAAATATTATTTACAAACTTACAGATGTAATCTTTACGTCAACTCGTGTTGTTTAAAAACAACAGAGACGATCTTGAACCTTGAGGGAACAAAGCTGCTTAAAAAGAATAGTTGTGGGAGATGTGGAAGTGATACTCATTTCCTGTGAAATATATATATATCTTGGCTTGATTACACCCTATTTTAACAGTGCCAGGCCCTGACACGATCAATATTGGCAGTGAAATCGCTTGGCATGATTCGAATAAGGACGGTTCGTGGCTAAAATCGACAAAATGGGCAAGGATGGAAACTGATGGACTAGACAAATCAAACCACTTAGCTCCTTCTCCTGGCTGTATTCAATGCATGTAATACGAACACTGATAATATTGACGGAAGTTATAAAGCATGGAGAAGAGGCTTCATTTATTCCAGGCTTAACTACAACTACAACGGCCAACCTTCACTATGAACAAAATAACGAGTGCAGAAAAAACGAGGAGAGCGGCTATCTTGTGTAGTACGCACTTCTGATGGTTCAGCGCACGGTTCACGTAACTTGATACGGTTCTTGCTATTGCACCGTCGATCCTCGTTACCTTTAGTATAAACTGCCAACTCGCACCGGATCAGTGGCCTAGTACGGTTCCTGTTACACTTCACAAATTGTAGTGCAAATAAAGCATCTGTTAGCATGTTTAAGAATCAGGAACAACAGGTTAGATAAAAATGAAATCAATTCAATCGAAGACCAACGAATCTCCAATTCAATTGCATTCATCATTTCCTTCATTATGATTTTCATTTCACTTTCTAGCGGTTGCAATACATCAGCTCCTGATAATAATTAAGATTGATCCCTCTTCAGCAGCACTCTGCAAAGTGAAGCCTGCCTGTCTTTCTCCCTTACTTACCATCCTGAATGTCACTGCATGCCTTTTCAACAGTCTACATTCACAACGAGTACATTAGGTACATTGCCTTCCACTGTGCTTCCACATACGTCGAACATGCCTTGCAGATTCTACATCAACATCGTAGTGTTATACAGGAGACAACTCTCAGCTGTTGTCCGGTAAGGAATGATATTGATTATTGATGGTGTTGATTAACGTAATCATGAATCTTGGGTATAATATTCTGACATTTTTCTGACTTTTGTTTAATAGGCCACGTAGACCTTCACATAATTGCCTTCCAACCATGGTAATACAAGTTACAACTGCTCACATCGATCTGCACTCAGTTCAACCTTTTTAAATAAGATTCTCAATAACCTCGGTTGATACGGGGCCGTGATAATTTGGTACTGGGTCGAAACACTTTGATACCGGGCTGGAAAACTTGGATACCGGGTTGGAATACTTGGATACCGGGTCGAAATACTTTGATACCGGGTTGGAATACTTGTGAGGCTGTAATCCTGTTTGACATGGGGTCGAAATACGTTTGAAAGAGGATCGTCGTACTTCAATAGGGGATCGTAATTCTTTGACATGCAGTCGTGATACTTCAGTAGGTAGTCATGATACTGTGGTATAAAGCCGTCATAATTGGATATCGGATTGTAATACGTTTAATATGCGATCGTGGTTCCCTGGTATTGGGTCCTAATACTTTGATGTTTCATCGGGATACTTTTGATACGAGGTCGTAAACCTTCAATATAAGGTAATGACACTTTTATATGGAGTCAAGATATCCTCATATGGGCCCCAATAACATGATATGGCGTTGTAATATATCAATATGGGGTCGTAACACTTTAATATGGCATAGTGATACTTTAACTTGGGGTCGTGATTTTCAAGATGGGGTCATGGTACCTTGATATGTGGTCGTGATACTTTAATATGTAGCCATGATACTTTGGTATGGCGTCACAATCAGCAGTTTCCTTGTAAAGAGACAAGATAATGCAGGTAATGTTGCACCTTCGTTTCTAGGCCATCCCTGCCTGAAGGCTTCTAGAAATGTTACGAATTACAACATAGAATATTTAACACAAGAAAAATATTTTAAATACCTTTTTGCCTCCTGCAAAAGGACTTCCTAAGTTGATACTCATCTTCTTTGTCGCTTTGTCGTGGTCCCAATACAGGGCTACACCCTAAAACATAAAAAGGTACGATAACCATCATAGTGCTGTTGGTTGGAGGACGTTTTCTATAAACACCAATACGTTCTGAATTGAGACGAGTTTTTAATCATAGTAAGGGCACAGCATTAAATACACACACCGAACCTGCACTAAACACTTTAGGTCAACGGAACATGGTTCACGTGATGACTTTCAGATTGACGACACCAAATTTGTTAATGACGTGGTGATTCATGGTAAGTTGCTAATCAACGATCATAAACCTGTACTAAAGAACAACATCCGATAGGGAGGTACCCTAACTATTATTCTTAAAAGATAGACAAAGGTTTGTCAGCCATAAAAAGTTGCCGGGAATTGCTAGACAAAACAATGTCCATAATAGCATCTTATTGCTTATTCGACATTCAAAGATATTTCAGAATATATTCTTAACTGTGTAAAAACAATGACCACGCCCTTGTTAACAGGTCAACATTTGCCTTGTAATGGTATGCAGTTATCACGCATCAGTATGTAATTATTTCGTATTTATATGCAGTTATCTCGTATATGCAAGTAGTTATCTCATATTGGCACGCAGTAATCTAATTGTAGCAATCTCTCATCCTATATTGGTACACACTTATCTCGAGTCGCTAAGCAATTTGTTACAAGCAGAGAAAAACCTTGCCAAAATGGTTTAACATAGTTAAACATCGAATTGAAACCTATTTGCAAAATCTTTATGAGGATCTCAAGGCATTTCTCCTACCTTTCCAATCAAATCAGCAAAAAGTTTACATGAAACATTAACATACGAAAAAATAAATTAACAGTATAGTAATGATGATAGTAAAATAAATTATGTTCCCGAGTAAAACATTTTTGTGCCTTTCGACTGTTTTGAATAACTCTAGAACTAGGATGGGACACAAGAACAGAAACAAATGATCAACTCTTTAAGATCCGAAGGCTACAACCTCCCAACATGAGATATTTCCAGGACACAACACGAAAAGAAATTCCCAGATCATCATGACCATAATGAGCTGATGAAGGCAGTTGTAAATTGGAATTTTGTTAGGATTTTGGTGAATAATCGTTTAATGGAATAAAGAAATTAAAACAACTTTAAATTTTGGGCGAATAACGTCCTTTCCATTGGGGAAGGTCGATTACAATTAGGGAATTTTGGCTGGACTTGTTAGACTTGTTTGATCATGTTTATTGACCGTTGCTTATCAATTTCAAACCTTGGGGAAGCAGGATCATGGGGTACCGTCTCCATTACATTCTATCAGAGCACGTTAATCCGAATGTATCACACATCCATGTATCGTTATTCTCATCAAAAGATCGTATTTGCTGGCAATTTTTGCGAATTATTTGCTGGAAAAATGCACCTGACCTCAACTTCATTGCCATTACTTCCAAGTAAATAATTAATTTCTGGTAAGCTCAGCTACGACTAAATTACTCTCTTTCTGGATTGTCCTTGGTATGCCTTGACTATACACTTGCACACTTGACACAAAATCAGCATCTCTCCTCTAATGCAGTCCGATATGAATACGACAAAATGCCTATTTTAATGCATTAACCCGCTAATCAAGGGCATGTATAAAGTACGATCCTGTTTAATGCTAAAATGTCGAATGTTGCCATTATGACAAAGATGGTACCATTTTGTGATAAAAAGCATACCTTGGTAGTTTCTGCGCTCACTGGATCGAAATCAGGTGGAACTTCGATGTTCAAAACCGCCAAGAAAGCGTTTTCCTTCTTGTTCTCAACGGTGGCGGTGATAACGAATGTACTTACAACACCGAATAAAAGTTCTTTTTGGCCCCTGTAGAAGATAACAAACAAGAACTTCCAACAGCCACATCCAGTAAGGCACTGAGATACTGTGATAAAAACATGAATAATTTATCACCGGAGAATCCTCTAGTCTTCAACCCCTTCCATATAGAAATTCCTTTTCAAATGCGATTAAACCAAATTTTTAATAAACAGATAAAAGGCTTCGTACAGATGCAGAGTGGGTGACATTAGGCAGACTGTTTGATGTGCAAATAGAGTACAAACGTTATGTCGTGGAAAGCAATTTTTTGTCTACATCGAAGTGGTCACCGAAGCATCAAAAGTCCTTACAAAAATACTACCTTCATGACTCTTTCCATTTAAATCAGCTAACTACGCTTTCTGCTACGCTTTTAAAATCATGAACTGGGTGCAAAAACAACGTTTTGATAGAAATGTTTCAAACCCCTAAACAGTGTGTCTCTATCACGATATCATCTAAAATTTTGAATGACAATCAAGCTGTAGAATGCAGCACGAGCAAACGTTTTTCGATCTTGCGATTTTCACAAAATAATGATGTCACGCCTTATTACTTTATAGTGCGTTCAAGTCAACATCCCAGATTACCTCTAGGCAAATCGATCAAATGGATGCTAAATATTGCAAGCAGTAGCAGACGAATCACTAGGAGGCATTTAAAATGGCAATCATAAGACAATCGTACATAATTTACAAGTCAGGGCTCCCACCATCGAAGTTTGCAACAGATTTCTTGTGATCCCACCTGACGCCATGATCCTTTGAGATGAATGGAGGGGCATACTTGATTGCCTCAATTTTTAATCCATTTTAATATTAAACAATTTTGCTGCTCATTAACAGTTGATATCTCCATGGTTTCTCACAGCTATGTACAGTATAATAGACATCAAATTAAACACTTCTCTTTCAACAGAACCCTTAGCTATCAGGGGTAAAAGAGAACCCAGTGAGTCTGTTTGCTCATATAAATACTGTAGTCTGTCCACCATAAGAGGTTAAGCATCTGCATACTCTATGCTAAGCTTCAAACTGTATACCTTTCTCCGATTCTGCCTCGGATCTTGTTTTTGAATCATTGCAGGTGTCCATCCAGGGCCGTTACCAACGCTAGCCTAAGTGGCAATGCCAAAAATTCTCCCTCCTTTGGAAAACTGCTTAAGTCTTAAAACTACATGAAAATTCTAATGTTTGAGTCAGCCACTCTCCCCCAACTTGATCAATGTTCACATAAGATTATCAGCTGGCAACAGGTCCGGCCCTTTCCTGAATTTGAAAGACGGTTAACAAGATGTGAGACACTGTATAATATATACATTGTAGACCGCTTTGTAAAATGTTCTGTCATGTCCATAACATAATCGATTAGACTAGAAACCTTCACAAGTCTCACTTACGCTGGGAGTGAATAGTCAGCCGTCAATACAAGATCAGTATTGCATATATCATCATTTCCACAACCTTTCAGATAAAGGAGCTGTAAAAGATTAACGAGATA
This sequence comes from Carybdea cf. marsupialis auct. non (Linnaeus, 1758), assembly GCA_010016065.2. Classification (NCBI taxonomy): domain Eukaryota; kingdom Metazoa; phylum Cnidaria; class Cubozoa; order Carybdeida; family Carybdeidae; genus Carybdea; species Carybdea cf. marsupialis auct. non (Linnaeus, 1758). Next base: position 5,094 of record JAAAKL020003907.1, on the reverse strand, counting down.
TATAAATTTGACGTTTCACTAAAAAAATTAAGAAGTATTATAGATATCTTGGACAGTTTTTAGAACACATTTGAAAGAGAAGAAAATAAATTTCCAAAGCATTACCAGCACTGCAAGACTGCAAAAACACTCTATATAATATTGTAGCCTTATGATGCCATGCTGTACTAACCATCGCCGCGATGGCTCAGTGGTTCCGTCTGCAGCTTTGTGCGCAGAGGGTTCTAGGTTGAAATCGCACTCAGGGCGATTTGAAAAATTGCTTGTGTCATCAATTTGTAAACTGAGCCATCAAGCTGGCGGCCAACCCTGCGGATCATCCTTCCGGGGTCGGCAAATGGGAACCAGTTCATACTGGGGTCAAATTGTGGAAACACAAGGAAGAGGAGTGGCATACCTCCTTGCCTTCGGGCAGAAGCAATACGAAAAGGGAGGCTTCGGGTCGCCATCGACTGCGGTCGAACAATTTGACTTGATCTAATAATGCTAAGGCTGTCATTTGAATTCCCAGCTTATGATACACGAGGTTACGGGATAGCAAGATACATAAAGCGCGCTACCAAGTAACCCGGTGTGTTGTACATAATTGGAAGCCCAGTAACTTTTGCCTTGTTGCAAGCTACAGTAGCTTGAAGTTCGGATCAGTTTTGATTCCACTTCACTGCACTGTAGTCTATAATGAACCGATCAAAAAAGGCATCTCAAAAGCAGACTTCGTATGACGACTGCGCCTAATCAGACGCCTTATTTGTTTAAATGAAAACGAGTTCTGAAGCATTACTTGATTGGCTGAATGGCTGAAAGATATTTGCATGGATGCAAAATTGGGTTTTTTGAAGCTTGATCTGTAAAGTCGCGTTTGCCATAATAAGTTAGCTGCAAATGAAACAAGATCTGCAAACTTGCCTTATAACTACCGTGTAGCTTTGTGTGTTATGCGCCTGATGCTACTGTCAACTTGGCAAAGCTCGCCATTTATCAAGAAAATGTCAGTTTCATAAGCCGTTTCATACTAACATAATATGATACAAGATCTAATAATCACTCCATTCAATTGCCAGTCAAGTACAAATGCACTTACTCGTTTAAATAACAATTACTGTTCAGTAGACAAGGTCTAAACGTAACTGACCAACTAGCCTACATGTACCCCTTAATCAAGCGTGTTATGTGGAAAACACGTCAATTATATAACTCTAAACTGGATTTCGCTGGCGAACGCAGGATCGTCACCATATATTATACGAGGCTACCTGATGTGATCGAAACCGACTGACACACGTCAGCTGGATTGCGACTTGCAAATTAACGCTAGCAACTTCTTTCCATAGCATCTTTGGCTACACCATCGATCAGATCGTGCAAACAAGAAATTGAAAAATGATTCCCATGAATAGGACTTATTATAGAACATCTTATTATAAGCTCACAAAAGGAAAGCACTTCCATTTGACATGTTTCCAGTCCCTAGTCAAGTGATGTTTCTAGCCCCCACTCAATAGATGTTTCTAGCCCCGAGTCAAGTGATATTTCCAGCCTCCACTCAAGTGGTAGGATTTTTAACGACTTGTGAATCAAACCGGTCCACTTACCTGCGACGTAGCTGAGTTCCCAGTGTACTTATCCATAACGGGGCACAGCCCTGCACCACAACTTGCTGGGGTAATATATGAATACTGCATCACCACGGAAATGGGGCTCAAAAAGTCTTTGACGTTGGTCTGTGATAAATAAACGTTAAATTGATTTGATTAATTTTACCAAACATCTTCAAGTACTAACGATCAGAAATCTTTATCATCAGTACTTATACCCTTATACCTCCCTTTCGCTGCGGTATCAGCAAAGAGGGATTGGAGGCTAGCTTAGCAGTCAGCCATTGCCCACATGATACTACTGTGGCAATAGAGTGCTTGAAATGAAGACATCACGATAAATACTTCTTGAGCAAGGCAAATGCCCTTGCGCATCCTCTCTGAAACGCAGCTCCCTTTAGAATTAGTCCCTGACTGACCAACTGCACAGCTGGTCGAATGCCTTACTGCTTGACACCCGAGCATCTAAATGCATAAATACGAGCAGCAAATGGGTATTTACACAACAGTTACACAATAAACGGCAAACTTATCAATAAAGCATCAACAGGATCTTTAAAGACTGTTAAAATGGGAACAATGTTCATTTAACACGAGGAGCCTGACGACGCCCGACACATAAACTCCGAGGAATGCCAGAAGTTGTCACAAACTTTAGTCTCTGCCATGAGTACCTCACTTGGCAAGGGCGCTCAAATGGCTTCAGCACTAAAGTAACTATTGACAGGGATGTTGTGATTCTCGTGGTCCCGTTACTCGAACAACTAGTTTATCTAGTCACTGTAAGACATATACGTTACGTTACGAGGTCAAGTCCCTCGGTAACAGAAAACAAAAAATATAAAAGAGGCGTTTACAGTTTTCTCAATGTATGATATCGGTATAAGATTTGAGGCGTGTGTATCAGGCCAATACAATCCAGCAGCGTATTTTCTGCAACTGGGAGAAGTTGCCCTGAAAATCCAGCAGGTAATTACAGAATGTCAACGCTCCATTTAGTGAAGAATTGTTTTGATTCCTCAGAAATCTTCTTATTACTTTTAGTTCGCAAGTGAATCCGGATAAGTATTAATTTCAAAAAATTGTTGTAAAATGTGAGGGTAGTGATGACGAGATTCGAACTGGAATTGGCCAGGCAGCAGTGGTATACAATGATTATTACGGTGTCAAAAGATCGGACTAAAAACTTAGAAAGAAACAGAACTGTAACTGTCACTTACCGAAGCTACATAGAGGATAAAAGACTGGCATTTCTGCACATCTTTCGCTAAAGTCATCTTCAGAGACCTTGCTGTCTGTCTTGTTGTGCCACTAAATAAAAATGCTCGTTTTTCTCCAACTTGGCCCTGGTCTAAGTTAAGTATCACATTCATATCTGTTGGAAGGATGAAACGAAGTAAGAGTTAGAAACCTCCTCTGTATATAATCACTAAAAGTTGCAGATGGTATGGCTAACATATGTAAGAAAACATCAACTTTTCATAGATGTTCTAATCCAATTAAAAGAAGCTATACCTCCAGAATTTCGTAAGGTGACGTGAACATTCCCTTCATTTTACATCTCATGTTATAATGCAAAAAAGAACGGCGGAATCGACCAAGGACGACAGTGAAACCCACGACAACGTCACCGATGATGTAGAAAACGATGTTGATGACGATGATGATGGTGGTGGTGGTGATAATGATATGGTGGTGGTGAAAATGATATGGTGGTGGTGTTGGTGACATTAGCGATGATTAAAATAAAAACGAGTGACGATAATGAAGATGATAACATTTAATGACAATGAAGGTTATGATGATGATTACGCTGATTTATATGGTGATGACGATAATGATGATAATGATGATAATGATGATAACGATGATAATGATGAGAAAAACGAGGAAGTTGAAGGCCGTGATGATGGATACGATAATTATGACGATGGACCCACTGGGATATAAAATATATCAATATATTTGCGCAATTGCTATTGATATTACGGACATTATCACCAGGAAAAAGTTACAGTTATGTAGAACTGCTGGTAACCAAATACGACATGGCAAAAAGCTAATCATAACACTCACCTATGTTGCTTGGAACGCTAGTGCCGGTAAAAGTAATACAGGTATCCATCTGTACACTGTAAAGAGAGGAATATGTTTGTAAGGTGATTGTTACCTCAGTTTATTACACGTAAATATATCAAGTGGCTCATCACAGACCGTCCAATAATATTGACTTGAATTACCGGCGGATGGTGCAATAGACAAACTGGGGATCTGTTGAAGTTAACATCAGACTGTAGTAGTCTGTCTGCTTTAATGATCAATTAATGGATGGATAATTAGATTGATTGATTGATCGATTAATTGATCGATTAATTCATTGATTAATTGATTGATCGATCCATCGATCGATCGATTGATTGATTGATTGATTGATTGGTATGGGGCGGATGGGTGGACAGCAGCGCGAATAGAGGGGGAGGTGAAGCAGTTAATGGAATCATCTACTTTTAATTGTACGTGAAAAAAAGAGAAGGAGAGGGAGACACCATGAAGGTAGTAAACAAGTGGAAGAATTCGTTCCACGGTTATCGGTTACCAGATCTCACTATTCGTACTCCGCTACGTAACATAGCTGTAACTTTAAGTACGGAATCTTTTAGTTGTTAAAGTAGTTCAGCATACCCAAACATAACAAAGACTACAAGTATATCGCTAAGGGTTCTACAGCCGTCCATCAGTGTGGTGGTGACATGGGTTGCTGCGCCATACTGCCTGCTGCCGAAGTGCGTTTGTCTAGAGTCATTCATATATTGTATTTAAGAAAACGTTGTAATACAGTTAGTGTTCACATCATTATAAAATAAGCATCGTTCCGCGAGAATGGTAATGGGGTTGTCGTAGTCTCATGAGCCTGCACCAGATTGTCAACAATTATTCCAGTCGATTTTGATTGATACAATCAGGCCTTAAGAATCACAAGAGAAATGAAGAATTGTGTCACCGAAACTGCAACATTGGCCCCATGCTTTCAGAGAGTATACCGTTCTATCAACTAAACTACGTAGAACCAATGGAGGGGTCCAATAGATCGTCCAACATAACAATTTTGTGACATATCGCCAACCATTCCCGTAGTGCCGCGCATAAAATCAACTGAAATTCTGCATAGCAACGCTACAGGGGAAATAAAATCCATTGCCTCTCTCATAATTTCTACGAGAAAAGAACATAACATTTCTATAAAACTTATGAGTTACTATAATCACAGACGCAACAATGTTGAGGGTCGAAAGTGTCTTCTTTGCCTACTGCAAAAGACCATATGCACCCTCGTAGCATGTTACAAAGCCCCTGCATATAGCTGCAGTGGCGGTTTGAAGGGTGCGGGGCCCTGGGCCGAGAAAGTTTGTGGGGACCCTATGACGTCATGCATTGCAAGGAAGTTCAACCATGATCGTACTGCGGAAGTTCCAGAGACATTTTATTCCTTCCAGTGGAT
>JAAAKL020003906.1:0-22027 GCA_010016065.2 Carybdea cf. marsupialis auct. non (Linnaeus, 1758) | reverse complement strand
ATGTTATTGATGTGGTTTTGGTGTTGCAGGGAATGGATTGTTTCTATAATCTTTGTGGTTGTTGTGTTGATTTCTCTGTCCAGTATTTCACTATTTCCCTAGTCAAAGGCGCCGTTCATAAATTTTAGAAGAAAAGAAATCGTTCGTAATTTTAGAAGTTTTCATATCTGGACTTAATAACACCTTCCTCCAGCGCCCTGTGAATCAGTAATGAAACATAATGTCCTTTAAATGAGGACACTTGATGGTATTCTTTGGCTTCTCTGATGATGCGTGATAGTTAGGTACATTGCAGTAGTATGTCGGTATAATACCTGTTGGAGGTAATGTTCTTTAATTGCTATCCCAAATATAATTTGCTAATGGCAGTAGCCTTCCTGTTAAAAGAAGACATTGATTTTCACAACAGAACCAGAGGAACTTACTGCGAAGAAATTCACCTTACGTTTGGAATGTAGCCTTGCTGTCAACGAAATAAAAACTAACCTGAAAGAACCGTATTCTTTTCCTTTCGATCGCATTTTCTTTAGTTTTTCTCTTCACTAACACTGAAGAAATGGTTTTTGATGATATAGTACTCTTTGGGTGTAAAAGTGTCGCAACTAGCCGGCTTTTTATACTACCTTTGTTTCTCCTTTAGAGGAAGCAATCAAGAAAGAAGCAGACGCTGCGCTTATTGGAGTCAACCAACAAAATCCAGAGGTAATAATATGAAAAACATTTGTTCGAATAGTCAGCTTTTGGCAATAATGACTTCGAGAATTTTCTTATGGTATTCGGAAGCTTCTTCAGCTGTTCGTCATTATGCCCTTGAAGCTGTTTTCATTTAATGTAAAAGGTTCGATTGTTCGCTGGAAAAGAAGATTTACCCCATATTTGTTTTTGGGAATTATTTTCAAGTATCGAAGACTCCGGAGTACCATCGTAAGACATAAAGTTGTGTATCTTGTTCTATCTTATATTTATCATCTGTAGGACGGCAACAAAATCTAATCACCACAACGATTTACGATGATGGCGACGACAATTTTCGAGATTGCAAGGACAGAAATTACGTTGACGCCTGACGATAATTAAACTACTAGACAGAACCACAGCAGTATCTACTTAATAAACTCGCATATGAAACCATAACAATCAATCTTCTTCACAAATTCGTTTTTACATGATAACAATAAAACCCGCAAACTGTGAAATACGGTAACATCAATTCAAGAAGCCATAAATAAACGTTATGAGCGATGGGTCCAAAATCTCTTCTTAAACGCGTAAGCTCACCGCATTATTTTTTTCGCGAAATTATTCCCGAGGTTCTCGCCTGGCTTATCGTGCATACTTAAGAAATCTAGGTACTAGCCACTCTTATCGTGCAAATCCTAACACTGTGCATAGAAGTGGAATGAATATAAGGAAAACTGTTCATGGAAGGCTCTCTCTATAGTCTGATATTTATGTCGCGATTTTAACATCATGTGTGTTATCATCCTCGTGGTATAACATGTGCTCATATTGTAGCAAACTTATCAAAGTTGGCGCCAACACGAAAGGGGCGCGTATCTGAGAGTGGTTTTTACCGGCGACCACGAGTTCGAAATGGTGCGCTTGATCGAGTACAATCTGTAATCGAAAAAGCCAATTCTTAATCGACAGACAAATTTTGTTTACAATTTACACATTTTAACTTTAATGTTTTTCCTGAGGTTGTTTAGTTTGAACACATTTGTCAGGGTTCTCTGTGTCCAGTCACTGATCGTTTAGCTTGTGTTTAGACCCCTTGTTTGCAAATTCGCTAAGGGCTTGTTTTAATTGAGCAATCGCTATTTACATGAACGTAGCTGATTAGGGGGGCAACAAAAGCCTGCTTTTGGTGCTTACGCATGAAATCGCCATTGAAGGTCATCTGCAAACTTTGCACGTCTTTCAGAATGATACTGAAACAGTAACATAAGTTCGTTCTGTTCTCATCGTAGGATGATGTCTAGCTAGTCGATGTCAGCAGTTATCTAATATGTATGACATCAGATGATTATCTTTATCATGAATTAGCTAAATGAGTTTTCCCGATCGGATTTTAATCAGGGAAAGCAATTGACTAACCAGGGTAGCTGCAGATTCTAGGGAGAAGGTTTACTTGATTGCTTCAAAAATTTCAAATTTGGCCGAATCTTCTTCCCTCTTGATGTTATTACTAGGAATGCCAAACCTAACGGCCTCAGTTGATACCAAAGTTCTCAGTGTCTGCGAGGATGTAATCGGAAAGATTGACGACATGTTTCGCAGAGTAACGGATAAAGATTCCAAACTGTTGCCAAATGAACATGTTGATGCTTCGGTTATGTTTGATCGAGATTAAAACGCGGAACGTAATTGACGCGTTGACATGGTTAGTATATGGATCATTGCGGCGAATATTTCAAAAGAAGCAATTTGGTATATCTGGTGCTTGATTTTCGTCTTACGCAACGAGTGATACCTGAAAAACAATTGTAATATTACCAGTGTAACTCAATTTCTTTCGATATTTTTAGATTGTTTTGCAGAAAAGTAGCAACATTGGACGAATGGCATCCAGAGTAACACAAGTTGCATCAGCAGAAGCGGAAAACAGTGAGGACCCCGCATTCAAAACGAGAGTTGGCACAGCTAGTACGAAGCTTAGTGAGCGTAAGTATTGTTTGAATTTCAGCATATGTGAAGTGTATACAGAGATGTTATCACTAAGGGAAACTTCGTTGAACCAATCAAGAAATGAACAATCAGTTTATTATGTGGTCAGTCAATCATCAGTGCAATTGGTTGGTCGGTAAATCAGTCAGTTAGTCAATCAAGTTAAAGAATCAGTCAATTTATTTATTGATCTGAGGAAATCGACGTGTTTTTCTTGTATATCAGTAGTTCTTCCGGAGAACTCATCTAAATTTAGTGTTTTGAACTTTTATAATAAATAACATCCAAACCTGATAATCCATACCGCAAAATTGGTAATCTTGACATTTTAATGACTACTTACTGTAGAAGCTACCAAAAGGAAAACAGTCCAAATATAAGCGTCCACTGCTTTGTGAGCGCTCAGTACTTGTTAGAATCTTTGCAAGAGCTGCCTTACTTTCTGCATCTGCAGGATTCCCGTCTTCTCTTCGTTTCGCAAGGCCTTTCCTTCATTCCGAAATAACAGAACTTTCTTTCCTTTCAGAACGCAACGAAGAAACTCATTACATATTTTCTTATTTGTCTTTTCAATTGACAGAAATTGGCCCGTTCGTCCAGTCTGCTAAACAGCTTGTTTTGAACATGCCCGATAGGCAATGCCAGGATGGCTTCAAACAATATGTAGTAAAGGTGAGTAGCCTCGTTTTGGATCTGCATAGCGTTCTCAGATATCTGTCAATATCAGTAAATCAGTTCCAGACCATTCCTCATGCTGGAGAATCTTTCGTTTTCGCTTCTCTTTAGACTGTTTTGACCATAATGAAGCTAGGATATTCAAGCCGCACCTCTTCACATTACCTCGTTCTTATAAATGGTGGAAAGGTAGTTTAAACTTTCATGAATTTTTGCAAGGCCTAGCCTCACTGCATACCAAAGGACTTGCTCAGTCAGTACCGAGCCTACCTGATTCACTAACGTATTCAAAACTTTGAAACGTAATAACCCCGGGGGGTTTTGTGCGCCAATAACTGCTTCAATATCACGCACACAAACAGGGGCTGTACTGGTTTACTGTGACTTAGAGAACGAGGTAACACAGGTTGTTCCGGCTTGAATATTCTAGCCTCGCTGTAGCAACATCAGAGGGAGGCCAGCTGCTAGGTAGTCTAGAACGCAAGATGTTCTGCAATTGGTGCAGATAGACTAAACCCCAAGTGTTGACTCTCATTGTCATTTGTAAATGTACTTTCCAGATAACTTTGTCGTTGGATTTCCAAGTCTTCACCCCTGTTTCTGACGTTTCTTCGTATACTACATGGTTGTACCACCTCAACTAAAGTGCTGTGGTAGTCGACGAAGGTGATTCTTAAATTCGGTCTAGCAATGTCATTCCTTTCCCCATAGTTATAATCTATTGTATCCAAGCAACCATTTAATGATGGACCGTAAAACTAATATTTTAACAAAATAGAGGACAACCGTATCGTAGTACAGGTGACAGATGCGTTATATGCCCGTTGGATATCCCGGTCTGGCCCGCGTGAGGGAAAGTAAATTAACACTTAAATTATGCAGTACTCTTCAAACCCGATATCGGGTTTGAGAAAACAACCTCTCTCACAGCGGCGAACCTGATATCGAGTTGGAAGAGTACTGCATGTTTTCCACCGTTTTCTCGAATAATTTGCAGAACAACCCTTTCTATCTATATATGATTATGAAGCTTAGAAATTGGGCTTTCGGATTTATATTTACTGTATTTTCCTATTCTTCTTAATACCAGTAGGAACTAATCAAAAATATATAATTCAATGCTCTTTACAATGGGGAAAATTGATACTGAGCAGAATTAAGTTCAAGCCCTCCAACACAAGTCAGTTTTCTTATGTGGCCTATTTTTAAAATAATTGCCCACCCCTACTGTATGGGAAACTCTCTCCTTGCATGTATGTTTCGTCATGCTTTGTGAAATCAAGCTTTACTTGGTATGAAAATGTTTCTTTAAAGCAATTGTCTTTAAATGCCTGGGCGTTTTACACACTTGTGTTTCCTACCTTGTGAAAGAAAACTAATGAAATGCTGTTTGATGTTATTACAGGCCGGTAGCCAGGGGGCGGGGGAGTGAAGCCCCTCTGCACAATAACACTTGCCCCCTGCATGCTGAAAATTTACATAACTTGGTACAAAGAGTTTCCCATCGCAATTTTTACATAGCCCCCTCTAATAACACCCAGCCCCCCTCCCTGCTGAATAAAGCTTAGCTACGTGCCTGTGTTGCTATATTTCTGTTTTGAAGTACGAAGGTTTTATGAAATAACTATGATAAAAGTTTTCTAGGAGCACCAGCCTGAATTTTCACTAAGCCAAAAGCAAACTGAATCTGTCTCCCACAAGGTTCTGACAAAAATCAATATGAGAAAGTGCAAGAAACAACAGTATCAATAAGCGTGAGAGTAAGCAAGTTTTAAAATGTTACTCTGTGGACATGGATATATTATTTACCTTTTTCTCGCCCCATTATATACAAACAATGGGGGCCGTCAAATGGTATCTGGATTAAGAACAAATATCAGCATGTGGATGTAAAAACAGACATGCTGTGTTCCTTAAACGTTTCTTTGCTGTGTACCCTATTTGAATCTCAGGCTCCTCGTGTACATTCTGTTATGACAACGCTTCGCCATACAGTTAGTAAATTTCAGTTCTCCTGACCTCTCCAGGAATTACGTACAATAAATATTTACTATTATTCGTCACACTACACGTTTTCTTCATAGCATGTATTAGACGTGATCGAAAATGGGCAAGAGCCTAAGGGAGATTCCCTGACACAGAATTCTTATCCAATAAAACAAGTTGTACGATATAAAATGTATCTTTCATTCATCTGTTCTTGTTATTCCTTATCCTTCATGTGTTATCAACTTTAAAGACTCAAAATTTCTTACATGTAGCACAAGAACAGAATAGACACTACATAGTGACGACCAGGAGTTCATGTTTCTCCACAACAACCTCATTTGTTGTCTGTCATGCCCTGACGTCTTATGTCAGCAACGAAGCTTCAACTCCAACTCCAACTTAATTCAGTTACGTTCACCCCAGGCTTCCCTGAGACGGTTGTGGCCAGATGTTTCACAAGGACTGGTGTGTGTGGAGTCAGGCTGTTGGGGTCAAGCAAACGTCTGAGAGTTAAATATAATCAAAGAGGGGGCGCGAAGGACCTCTTGATTAATACTTTTGTTTGGGCCTCATGTTTGTAAAGAATGTGATGAATGAGGTGGTGCTGATTGAAAGCCATGGGAAAATCCGTCTGTTTATATGTTCACTCTTAGACATCTTCACCACAAAAATCGTATATATGATACAAGCGGAAATAGTCCATGCTTAACTTTTTTTGTAGTATTTTCGGAGCCGGGTATATTATCTCTTCGTATACTGTTCACTTTTGAGTTCAGACTACGGTATTATCAAGGAGCTCCTATTTTCCAGCCCCATCAACCGGTTATCACGCTCATTTCTACATCACCGCTCCGTTTTCTTACGACCAGCATATGTATCCAAAGTGATGATTAACCAGATGGTCACTTTTATTTTAGACGGTTACTGTCGCTACACGTCGGCGTAAGGTTGTTATAAATAATTCAAACGAGTATTTTTGACTATGGATTGAAACGCCTTTTATTATAAGAGTGTATTTCAGTAGGCTAGTTTTGATCTTCAACAAAACGCAGTAATTGTTTCGATTGATGTGGGATCATAACATGATAACCTCAGTTTTGGTCGTACTAAAACGTCTTTCATACTCCGTATTATTCATTATTGAGCTGTCGTAGCATGTTATGATAAGATGAGACCACGGACACAAGCAGGTCTTCCTCAAAAAGGGATATATGATGTTAATTTGATCGAGACATGATCTCTATACTTAGTATTAAAAGAAAAGGAACGCGTGGATTAAAATGTATTTTGCAGTTACTGGATATGGCGGCAAGGATCCACAAATTTTTCAAAGGGGTCGAGGAGAATCCACGAATTGTTGGACTGCAGATGTACGTATGCCCACATTTTCAAGAATGTTTTCAGTCCTTGTGTTAAAAAAGAATTTGATATTTGAATCAAGTGACCATTTTGTAGACATGAAACAACAAGAAAATGAATTAACAACAATTAGGGATAATGAGACGTAGGATCGCAACGTATCTTTTCTCGATTTTTGGTAGATCTTGTTCCCAAGATTGAAACCTATTGTTATTTGCTTGTTATATTATGATTTATGAACATGTAGGTCGTCTGATCCTGCGTTAGTCGTTAACAAAACTCTTCACTGTTGTACTCACATTATATGGCTGGCTTGTACCCGCTACATATACTCGTACCGCTACATATACTCGTACCCGCTACATATGCTCGTATGCACTACATATACTCGTACCCACTACATATACTCGTACCCACTACATATGCTGTTCGAGTCTATATCTCTACCAGAATAGACTTTAATGTACTTTCAAGTCAGTCTAACAGCCTTACAGCCTTACAACCGAGACGCATATTATCAGTTGCTAAGGACTGTAATGCCAATCATAGGGAGCTAGTAGGTCGCTAACCCGTACACCATTTATTATAGTCCGTTTCACACTACTGAACCCATCCAATTTTCAAGCTGCTCTACAGTGAGCGGCAACAATGTACGACAGTGTTATAACTGCACAGCAATATACCAGCGAACGGAAACAATTGGTTTATTTGTTGTATGCGACGTGATGTCTTAGGTGATTAGACTCATAGTCTTCTGTGGTTTAAATGCAGACTAAGAAAAGAATTCCCAGATGGTGATAATAAGTAATCTGGGTATATGACCGCCGTTCTGAACAGCGGGGCACATGAATGGGAAACTGAAAAAAAGATCTTGGAAAGTCTTAGATTTTGGTTGATTTTTCATATTCCGTCAGCTTATAGCGTTTACAGCGCGTGTTCATTTAACGCACAAGTTTTATGGTCTATCGACTTTAAGGATACTGCCATTATACTTGTAACCAATTTGGTCTATATTGGGGCGTTCTGCTGCTTTAGTATGTCACTCTTATCTATACCCATATCCAGGACCGTTGAGAGCCAGCGCGGGCCCCGGGGTATGTCGTAGCACCGGCCCTAGTAGGTCTCTGGGCGAGACGCCTAAGGCTGATTTATGACCGAAGTGCCATAGAATAAAATTTTTGCTGGCCGCTGACCTCCAACACCGCCCATCCCCCTTCTTGACGGTCCTGTCCATATCTTTCAGGTGATATAGGTACTAAAGAGAACGTATGCGTTGAAAAGCCGAGCAAGGATCATTTATACCCACCATCTATGTAAGGTAGAACATTCTAGGGTAGAAGGCGAACATATCGCTTCCTTTTTTTCACAAAGGATTAGATTAGTCTTTGTGTTTACATTATGAGAGTGATTGAAAAGTCCGACATAGAGCATTGAGAAGTTTCGTGTGCTATTATTTTACATCAGATTGTATTATTTTTGTGTTCTCCGATATTATGTTATAAGATGGTGCACCCTTTTTCTAAAGTAAGACGAGACTCGAATCTTTTAAAGTACCGAAGCATCTACTAAAAAGCAGCCCAGCTTTAAATAGTTTTGCACAGAAAGAAAAAAGAAAAGAAAGAAGGCACAAAGGAAAAACCGAAAGCAAAACTAAAAGAATCTACGACCAAAGACACAAACGGGGATGTCTAAACCACGACAAGAGTTTGATTGGTGGTCAAGCCAACTTAAGTAGACATACGTTTGAAGTTGTTCTTCGTACATGAATAGGCGACAAGCAAAATAAACCGGTAAAAAGAGCAATTTAAGCCATCTCAAGACTCGGGAAAAAATTTTTTTTTTCCTAAGCAAAATATCGTGTATCGTATATGAAATGTAAACACTGGAGAGGAATAAGTGTGATGTGCAACCCACACGATGATCTCAGATAGGTAGGAACAGAGAGCTGTGGTCGCACATACTTAAGGACAGAAAATAGCAACAAAACTCCCTTGTGAAATTTACCGTGTGCATTTCTGCTCGGTTATTTTTAATGAGATATGTCCGTTAACTAAGAGGTAATATCATTTGACGAAGCATCACGATCAAGACGTGTAGACAAACCGGCGTCCATGTCTCATGTACCTGTCACGAACTGTTACCTGATTGGCTATTTACGTTGGAGTGGTTATAAAGCCTAGCTTGGTAGGGTAGTAACAGCAATAGGGACACCTTTTCTTCTCTTTTGGTGTTTTCATGGAAATTTGCCGTGACTATTTTACTCGGGAGACGGGTTGACACACGAGATATGGTTTATCACGGCAAAACGTCTAATAACCAACTTTAAAAGGCCAATTGTAACCATACCTAAAGGCAGATAGAAAGCTCAGTCCTCTCTATGCTCTGATTGGGTTAATCTCCGACTTCTGCGTTCCAGATTACATCGGCCATCTTAGGCTTTTCTGTCACCTTTTTTACGTCGATTTCTCCTTTTTTGAAAAAGTTTTTCAGTAATTTGAGAAAGAATGAGGAATCACAACTAACCACACAAATAGAACCAAAACCCAATTTATCAAAAAAGTCAAAACCCACAACAAAAAGAAACGGCTGTCAGTGATTTTGATCTTATTCGATGTATACACACGCTGCACTTCATGTAAAAATTATTCCACACGATAGCCGACACTGTGAAAGCCCCGTATTCTGTGAGCTATATGGTATGAGGGGATAATGACAATAATATTTTTCTTTGATAGGGCCCGTCGTTGGAAAAGTGCCCTGGGTCCCACAAAGACTGCCTTCGTGAGACGTCCTTCGTATAGTAGGAAATTATAAACACAAACTGTTTTTTATGGCCATAAATAAGATCCACTTTTGTTTAAATACGAAAGTTTCGTCTCATCTCAACCCTTGTCGTCGGTTTTTCTTATCCGTGTTCTAGATTAAAGATGGAGTTGCTGATGTACGAGGAGCCATTTCTCCGGAAGTGCCAGATGTATCAAAGCTCTCGTTAGGTAAGATATAATCAGAGAGAGCATTGTCGTATTGTTCATATTATTCGTGATCGATGCAATGCTTTGAAAGCGCGGTATTATGAAGAGAATTTAATTTATTAGTTTATTTATGCATCTATCGATAATCAAGCCGAAATAAATTCAAGCGAAAGATTTCTTGTGTGAATATAGAACTGGAAAGGGGATTGGGCTCGTTGTAAGCTCTTTGTGCCTCAATGGTATGTAAGTGTCAGACATTTCGACAGTCGTTTTGGTAGGGGTCGTTAAGTGAAGTCTGTTGTTATTTGCTTTACTACATATTTATATATATATATTTATTTATATATATATTTAATTATATATTTTTTTAAAAATATTTTATATTTATATATAGGTATATGTATTTTAACGTTTTTTGTCTCATAGGGTTTTGTATCGGAAATGCGACATGTGACGACTAACATCTGACCCTTTGAAAAACTGATGTCTAAATCTACCAAAACAGGAGGTCTGAGGCTAGCTCAACTAACATATAGAGTAAACGTACTTCATTATACTAGGCATCCTGACGTACATCCTCTCAGAACAGATATACAGGCCATTTTTAATGGCTGTAGCATCATCTTGTCTTATTTCGGGTGCAATACTTAATCATGCCTGTTACGATTTGTTGTAGAGTCAGCACCACCCCGTCCACAGCCCCCAGAAGTTGCTCCCCCAAGACCCCCACCTCCGGTAGAAGATAGTATACAGGCACAAGAACTGCAGCAAATGGAGGCAGTTTTGGCTGCTCCACCAGCAGACAACAGAATGGCGGTATGGACAGGCAACATTTTCATTTTTCTTTGTACTGTTTAGGTCTTTCGTACCTGTTTATATGGCACGTTTGGATAGATTGTATTTATTTGATGTTGTATTTTTGTGCACTTCGCTATTTCTCTTGGGTCCATTTAAAGTTATCATCTGACAGTATAATATGAGCGTGGATTTAAAGTGTAAATGTCATTAGATCGGAATTACCCCTAAAAATTTGAAATTTTCGTTCTTGGCATGCGGATGTGCACGTAGTCGAGACAAAGTATAGTAACAAACGTTGATATTTAGAGCTCTCACGGGCCAGATATACTGATGTCAGTAGGTCAATAACAATATCAAACGTTTGATCGCATTCATCAGACACAGAGTCGAGGTTTATTCGGGGACCCTCGTTTGGCTTAAACAAAGCCTTATGTATGGGGTAACATTTTTTATTTTGCATCTCAAAGTAAAACTGGACTTGTACGTGACGTGGAGTGCACTAAAGAGTGTCTATAAGTGATAGCATGCAACAATTAATTACAATTTTACCATCCCTGCCCCAACTTCCAGTTGCAAGTTGATAGTGAAGAAAATGTACAGAAGAAGAAGGGGTTTACTCTTTGTCACCGAGGGACATTAATGACATAACAATTCGGCGGTTTTAAACAACTGAAAAGTGGTCATGGGGATATTTTGATATAATAGGCAACAAGAAGATATCTTTGAAGTGCCCTGAAGTGGAAAGGGTTTTGTAATCATGACAGTAAAATGGGACAATGGTGATTTTGTTACATGTCGATCCCTTTCCTAATATTTTGTGGCAATTAGGGCCTCAAAAGATGTTGACTCTCCCCATTTTAAATGTTTGCAACACTCTTTGTGCAACACTTCAATTTCCTACACTACGGGGTTCTGCTACTTACAAAATGACGTAATAGTTGAATTTCAAATTCCTTCGATTTGCCATGTTAGGTAGCTGCTCATCATCTTCACAGCGAAGCAATGAAATGGGAAGAAGAGGGGAATGCCATCATCAGTGCAGCAAAGCGAATGGCTATCTTGTTTGCAAAAATGTCCAAGTTTATTAGGTAATGACTTGACATATATATCATATATGTTACTATTGTGAGTTAGGGATTGTAATGCATAGCATATGCAAGCAACCTCTTATTCATCAAGTAATCACAAAACATCGTTGACGTTGGTTTGGGCACATGTGCCACATGGACTTCAAGCAGTTTCCCAGAAGAATTTTTTGGAGCTACTGACCTGATCACTGGAAATGTCCCCGAAGTGTACTCTTGGAAGAATCACGTTGTGAAAGATCTGACAAAGCTGGTCTTTGCGTTTATTTTCGTAGCCCACTTAATGAGGCATACGTGATGGCACAAAACAGAAATCAAAGCTTCATAAGATATGCATCCTTCGCCAGCAACAAACATCTTCTTGGTTTACTGCAATAACTAACTAACTAATTAACTATTTAACTAATTAACTATTTAACTAACTAACTAACTAATTAACTAACTAACTAACTAACTAACTAACATGAAATGCGACCGGGCCGAATTGAATAATGCTGGTTAGTTAGAGACAACCTATCTTTGTTTTCTGGTATAGAGCTGCATTGCTTGTGTTGCCATTCAAAGTGCGGATTTTATAGTACTGAGTGTAGGGACGGTTAAAACAAGGGAGTATTCTAAGGTGGCAAAGATGCTTGTCAACCACTCTAGGCTTCTGCAATCCGGGTACATGTACCTTTGTAATATGACACTAGACGCGTTGCTTTTGACTTATCTGTAAGTAAATTTGCATTCTCTTATTTATGGAAGTGATGATTATGGTAGTAAAAGCAGTGGAGAACTTAAAACATTCCAGTGGTATGTACATTCCTGTACTCTCATCAGTTTAGGTCGAGCAAGACGAGAATATTGTCGTGTTAGTAACAGTCAAAGGATGGAGGCGGAATTTTGGGACCGCTTACTAGAAGGTTTAGCAGGGTGTTCGTCGGTCGATATCCAGGAGTATCCTAGTCTTGCCGATAATTTTTTGGATGGAATGCTGTGTTGCTTTGATTACCCGCCAAAGGTCGTTACCAGTAGCAACTACAAGTAATTCTCATTCGTGGTTACATTAGCAGGAGTCATAGTAGGAACCTGCAGTCCAGTGCCATTCTTGACGACACAACATCGTACCAGTGGCAGTGGGACACGGAACCCTTAAGTCATAAACCCAAGAACCTGACTTGGAATCAAACCTACAACCACAGCGTCATGAGCCTTACGCCTTAACCATTCGACTACAGTGCATCCACGATATCTATTAGTAGTCATCGGTTGACCAACAGACTGTTAATTTGCTTGCTTCGAAGATCATTTACTGTTTTATTAGTAATGTTCCTTGATGTAGTAACTTCATTTGACAAATTTTGTTGGAATACTCGTAAAATACACTCGCAACTTGCAAAAACAAGACGACAAACATAATGAAGATTATTTTCACTTTTAAAGCATTCTGTCCATGCCCTCCCAATACTGTCCACCAATAATGTTTCCGTGACACAATTTATTGACACATAATGTTTAAAACGTTGTAATTATGCAGTATGTCACAGGATAAGGAAAGTGCCTCAAAGCAGATAAGTGACGCCGCTAATCAAACCTGTTGTAATATAGTCTGCAACTCAAGATCCGCTTCCATTCAACATGATTTCGAGATATTTTAACACCTTTCCTTTAGTGAATATTTTATCGTACGCGCGACTTTAAGGTTAGTTGATAGAATCAAGCAGCATACTCCGTCCTGTATTCGCCAAGCATCAGCTCCAACTAGAAAACAACCACCTCGCACTGCTTCCGCATAATAGATAAAACTAGGTCTGCTTTTAACGTAGCCGTCCTCATCAAAGCAAGAAAACCATTGCTTGGCAGACAGAACAAAATTTGTCTTTTCATTGGGCCTTTTCGGTTAACCATTCAGTTCCATATACACTGATTGGTCAAAACAACACCAATCTAGCAGTCAGACGCCTGATTGGCTACTTTCAAACACAGTTTGGAATATGTTTTATTGAATTCTTTTCAATTTCTATTCTTGCGATTTTGTACTCTGAGAAGTGTCAGACGAAAAAAGCTTTTTAGTACTGAAATGTTTTCGCTGTTTCGTGCAGTTTGATTGTATTGTACCACCAACAAACGTTTTGAATATTTTACGGTAGTGACGAAGACTACATCAAGACCCATTCAAAGAAAGAACTCATTGACACTGCCAAATTGATTGTGCTTACAAGTCGTGAAGTTGTTGATCAAGCCACAGCTGTGGGGGCCAGATGCGTTGACAAGAGGCTAAAACAAGTAAGTGCATTTTGCCATCAGCATGTAATTATATGCCTTTGTTGTAAGGCACTGTGGCTTTGTCGTATTTCCCTTCGTCACTTTTGGTGTTAAAGGTAGTATTTCATAGAAATAGGTTTATAGGGGATCGTTAGATGTTAAGCTTGCAAGTGGTGAAGGCGGCAGCAATTTTCATGGTCTTTTCTGCTTACAGGTATATCTGTCTAGTTTTGTTCAGGTTGTAATCTTCCGGTGTTTACTCTTCACGTTCCTGGTTTAATATTGTGTACTTACATCTATTCCCAAGCAATTTAACTAGGAAACATCTAGGATTGTTGTTGTGAAAATGATCACCATAATATTTGGGGCACTCAGATCTTAAATTTGCCACCAATTCCTCTCTACTATACATCATTGTTTTATGTCACAGTTTAATGTAAAGAAATGGAATTAAAAACACAAACTAAATATCATCGTATGCAGTCTCTTCAGAGGAACTGCTATCAATAACCGATGGAAGTGGTTTTCCAGGTTTCAGGCTTATAGACCAGGTCCTCGATGCCTTTGGGTACAAATTTCGATCCAATATTTCGTATATTATAACCGTTTATTTTTAATGTACAATTAGGTGGCTAGGCTAGTGTAACAGATGTCTTGGTAGTTAAGAGCAAAGCCATCGCTTTCAGACGTTTTTCTCAACTCATGTTCTAGAACTTGATGCAAACAGTTGAAAGAATTCCAACAATTGGAACCCAGTTAAAGATTCTGGCTACTGTGAAAGCCACATTATTTGGTGCCAAAGGTACGTCATCTCCAGTTTCAATTCTAACACACTTCCCAAGCCTTGGAAGTCATTCATGCCAACAGTCTAATGGTACAAAGTGAAGTACGTAGCGTTTTGATAGCTGCATTCCTACGGCAGGCGTATCCACAAGGGGTTTACAACCGACGTATACCCGCTGATCTCTAAAAAGACTGCATCGAGCTTCCCATTGTTTTAAACAGCGAAAAAGTGTAGTCACGAGTACTGGCCCCGATTAGTAAAAATAGCGCGGGAAGGTCCGCTATGTTACATAACATTGTTTATAAGCTTTGTTTGATGTGGACTAAAATGGCGTCTAGCGACTGACCTCGCTTTGAGACGAAAGATGCTGGATCCAGTGTTTAGTAGAGATCAGTGGATAAGCCCCTGTAGCTGATAAATCTCATATTACTTTTGGACACTTTGTATTCATGGGGCGCTCCCCAACAATTATTTTTCGAAAATAGAAAAAGGCTTATAATAAGTGCAATATTGCCAAAAGTTGCCATAATAAGCGAGTCAATGTCAGCAAGAGCATTTCATTGCGTACCAGACATTTACAGAAATTTTGTAGGTTTTTTTTAATTGCATAAAACGATAATTAAACCCATTGTGACAGGTTAACAGTTGCCTTCATTCCCCGAGAATCTGTCTAGGTCCTCGCTCCAGGTCTTTGCCTAATCAGAAATGCCTAAGAAATCCTGTTTTTAACGAAAACCTCGTACATTTCATTGGTTAGTAATTTGACTAGCTAACAGTGATTTTTTACTGATAAATATGTGTTATAGTATAGACACATGACGGCGACACACGTTGCTCCTGTTAGCACGCCCCGAATTTACTAAAATAAGCTTGGAAAGATACTAAAAATATAGAAACAATGTCACCATCGGGAACATGTTGGTGGTGGCATATTGTTTATTCCTGCAGTATCTTTCAAACTTAGCATTTCAAATTGTCCCTCCCTTGTAAATGAAGTTCACATCTTCCTCAATGATGTGATAATGGAAACCTAGGACCTCATCTCATCACTCTCTGAGCAGACACACATCTTTCATGTGCATAAAGTGAAGTTTGCTCTCACGATCGAACATGGTACTTCAGCGTTCAATTTCTGCGACCAGAAAGCTTTGTTAAAAACACATTTAAGTATCAAATAAGATCTTTACAAGGCCGGAATGTATTAATTAGCGGCTAGAGCAAGTCTATTTGTGCCAACTTCTGAGCAGATCTAAGTGGACTTATATTGGAAGTATATTTATCTATAATTTTTTAGTACACAAACTATTATTATATCTACTTAGTTAGATATTTAGTAAGTTAGTCAGGCCGTTTAGTAAGTTAGTCAGGCCGTTTAGTAAGTTAGTCAGGCCGTTTAGTAAGTTAGTCTGGCCATTTAGTAAGTTAGTCAGGCCGTTTAGTAAGTTAGTCAGGCCATTTAGTAAGTTAGTCAGGCCATTTAGTAAGTTAGTCAGGCCGTTTAGTAATTTAGTCAGGCCATTTAGTAAGTTAGTCAGGCCATTTAGTAAGTTAGTCAGGCCATTTAGTAAGTTAGTCAGGCAATTTCGTAAAGTTAATAAGTTACTTAGTTATTAGTTTACACGCTACTGTTTGTCGAGCCGGTTCACAGTTCGATGTGAGGTAAAATCTTTATTTCAATTCCCTGATTTCACGGTCGTTAATTAAGCACGGATAGGAACAGTGTTTGGAAAATCTGCCTTTTAAAAAGATTTAGTCCCGATTTTTCATGTCCTAACAATACCTTCAAAGTCCACATGTGGCACTGAAGCTTCGATGCAAATGCAGGGCTTTTTCGACAGTAGAAACTCTATTGCTGATAATTGAATGTTTCAAATAGCCATGTTTATACGAAAAAAGGAGCATGAATTATCGTAAGAGAAGAAAGGCGAACGGAGCGAGGGCATAGTCCATTGATGAGGCACTTTGTTATTGGGAGGTATCAACGCTAAGAGTAACAGGTTTGTAACAGTCTTGCTGAATTGACTATCTAGTATCGTAGAATGCTTTAAGCAATTTGCAGTGTGGTCATAATTTCGTGGGTTTGCTTTCCAATTTTAGCAGCCTTTAAACGTTTTATATGACATATAAAAACCAACTGTTTGATGTCTTTGGTTTTATTTCCCATCCAAGGCTATAATGTATACCTATTGAATAAAGGCTGTAGGTCATTGGGGTTTTTGTTTCATGGCGAAGGGTCTCCAATTCAGCTTGCAGAAGAAATCTTTTCATGATGAAGATGAATTCCAAAGCATGTGCTTTGTGTTCCAAATCGTTCAGCTTGTCGTGGAGCCTAATTTCGCGTACGATTCTACTTGGATTAGTCACGTCACTGAGTCGGCTTAAATTGGCCGGATAATCCGTAGCATTTAAATCAGCCTTTAGTAAGATTAGTAACTTCTTTGTCAGTTGATGAGGTCATTTAGTAAAGTTAGTTGGTTAGTGAGTTAATTACTTAGATAATTAGTTCATTAGTCGATTAGTTATTTAGTTAGTAGCAGCTAGTGCTTCCAAGGCGTTCCTGATTATATTATTAGCTCTCTTTACTTGATGTAAACGCAGAACTATTTCATACGTGTGGATTTGGTTTGATATAATTTGGAGGTATTCTTTGGTTTTTGTTGTTGTTGCTTCTTTGATTATTGTTGATGTTACTTATTTTGTTGTTGTTGTTGTTGTTGTTGCTTCTTTGATTATTGTTGATGTTACATATTTGGTTGTTGTTGTTGCTGCTTCTTTGATTGTTGCTGATGTTAGTTATTTTGTTGTTGCTGCTTCTTTGATTGTTGCTGATGTTAGTTATTTTGTTGTTGTTGTTGTTGTTGTTGCTTCTTTGATTGTAGTTGATGTTACTTATTTTGTTGTTGTTGTTGTTTCCTCTTTGATTGTTGTTGTTGTTTCCTCTTTGATTGTTGTTGATGTTACCTATTTGGTTGTTGTTGTTGTTGTTGCTTCTTTGATTGTTGCTGATGTTACTTATTTGGTTGTTGTTGCGTCTTTGGTATGACATGATATAATCTTAAAGGCATTGTTTGTTTGTGGCGGTGGAGGTGAACTTTGTGCAAATAACGCTTAAAGACGAGTTTAAATTACTAGGTTTGTTCTAGGGAGACTTAAATGCTGTTCCACGTTCTTACAACCCTTGTCAAGTTCAAGAATGCGGCGAGAATAGAACAACCTTGTAATTTGAGTTAAGTAGAATTTAATAGTAGTTTCTTTTTTTTATTTTTGTTATTTCAGATGCGGAAGCGGATCAGGATGCCACCGAGATGTTGGTAGGTTGTGCTGAAAACCTAATGTCAGCGGTTCGCCAGACTGTCCAAGAAACAGAGGCTGCCTCGGTTAAAATTCGCTCAGACCAGGGACGGACTCTGCAATTCAGAATGCACGTGCAATAGTCTGGGACTACCTAAGCATAACCACTCATGAAAGTTTATACGAGAGACAGATATGGAGACGTGTTGAAAATGGCGTCAGGACTAGAATGTATAAACCGGGACGATATCTAGTTTTTCTCACAGAGGCATATGGTGACATCACTATACACAAATCTGGCCCTTTTAACATGTGCATGAGAGTATCTATATTTACATCGAGCAACAACGAGAGTAGTTGTTATCCTTGTGAACTGTTGAGATTGAATGTCATTGAATGTAAGGTTTCCATCAAGATAAGTCAGGTTTTTGACATAGGTAATTTCTTTTGATACTGAAGTCGGTGTTGCTACGTACAGCATAATACTCTGTACCCCTTTCACATAGTGAAGCTCAATCCTTTTTGCCCTTACTGACTAACGTGGTTTCATACCCCTCAACCATCTCTTTGCTCTCTTCATAAGCTTACTAAGCTGCTTAAGGCAGTGAAAGACATAATGTTACCCTTTTAAAAATTTAATTTCGTGTGCTATCCAACGACGTTCGTAAATTATACGAGTTCTTCACAGGTCACAAGCGACGCCTGAAGTTAAAAGCATGAACTAGGCACACACTTTTGCGTGTATTCTTTTTATTAAACTACAAGGATTTCCAATTTTGTCTCAGTGCATAATAAAACTGCGGAATGTTTTTATGCGCTCCAGTGTAACGAGAGATCGAGATGTTAACGATATTGCTAGATTATGAAATAGTTTTCTAAAATCAACTGATTGCTGAAAAATAGAGACCTGTAGCATCTTCTTGACGTTCTTATATTACTGAAGATACCTTGTTTTAAGATAATACATTGCCATGACTACAGCAGTCACAGCAGTCGTAACTTTTGGATTGTCATGATTCCACACCGCGTACCACTCATTTTTCATTCAAAAAATTATCTTAATGGAAAGGTAAGATCGCAGTTACAGTCAACTTTGGTACCTTGACAGAAATGCCTCAAGGAAACTATATTTTACGTCTCGTAACAAGACCATTATTGATCAGACCAGCGAGATCTTCGTTTCTGTCGAGATATCTTTTTTGAGGTCCTCGTCGCTTCCGATTTCCAGAAACGCTTCCTATTGATTTGTGGAAGCCACCTCTTTTAGGTACGAATTCGAGAGGGGTACAAACTGCAAAATTGTGTTTTTCTTTCAATTAACCCCCTCCCATAGCCAGTTTGAGCTATGTTACTTTTCCTTATGTTGTAGGTTGTGCGTCCCTTGTAAAGGTCTTTCATTCACCCCACCCCCCCTCCTCTTTGTTACGCATAGCCAGGTTCGTGACTGTACTTATTTCTTCATGCCCAACAAAGTTGATCTTCCTTTCGTCGGTTGTTTGTAAGGCGTTGCGTCATTCTGCCGGACATTACCTGTTTACTGTCAGACGAGACCATACTCCATACAGTATTATCGTTTATCGTAAAACGAGACCATACTCCATTCAGTATTATCGTTTATCGTAAAACGAGATGATACTCCATTCAGTATTATCGTTTATCGTAAAACGAGATCATGCTTCATACAGTATCCCTGTTACTGTTATTGTTTGTCATAGAGAACGTTATCGTATTTTTGTATCAATTACGCATCTGTATTAAAATATAGTATCCAAATGCTGTAGACTCTTTATTAGATGTTTTTGAACTTGAACAGTTCGCGAGCTGCGTCGTTTGGGAGGCCAGAATGGTCGTAGCCACTATGATCCGACAAAATGAATTAATTATCATACTCAAAACGTGAAAGTATGTCTAAGTCAACGTTTGATCCCTAGGATTGTGTTAAGACATCAGCGTCACATCAGCATGTTTACATGTTTGTTGTGTATAGTATCTGTTTTCATGAAGCATGCTGTTTACTTAATGTGTATGCCGATCATACTACACGCTTTTTGTTAAGGAAACGTTTATGTGAAAACGAGCTTAAAATCCTTTTAAAGGAAATTACCATCCGTAGGTTTACGTATGAACCTCTCCTTCCCTAAATCCGTTACGGCTTGTTATGTTACCCAAGTAAAACTTAGTTTCCATTTATTCACTTTAAAAATTAATCCTCGAAAGCTCATCTACAAGCTTTATCTGAGTATCATCAGTTAACATGGGCGTGCCAGATCATTTCAATTTAGGGGGACACAGATTTTCTACTCGACTTTGATATGCGAAATACTCAGGGAAAATGTAATTTGAGGTAGATTAAAAGTTCGATTGTTTTCATGTATCCGACTTCCTGTATTCGGACCATTTTGTATGGTAGTTTTGTGCACGGAAATTGGGAACAGCGTAACCCCCCTCCCTCCACACACACTTCTCGCGCGCTGCTGCCAGTAAAAATGGTAGAACACCAAAGAATACCAATCATAAATTTGAAAGAGGAAAGCTAAAAGGTCATACGTGTAGTTACGAATTCACAATGGGAGAAAATATTAAGATCTTTTCTAGCTCATTTGTAGAACATGGCTAAATATTGAGCTCGAGGTGGAACTTCTCTTTTGTATTAAACAGTGTCCTGTAAATTTCCGCAAATGAGAACCAGCCCTTCTTTGACATGTGGATAGATGGAAAATGAAAATATATAATCTCCGGTTATGAAGTCAGGAGATTGTAGTGACGCAATATCCAAACAATAGACATCCCAACCTTATCTCTCTGTCGTTGATAAGGGACCGTAGCTTAGTGGAAAAGCGTCGTCGTTGCGTAACTACCGTGACCCTGGGTTCGATTCCCCGTGGTCACACGATTTCTTGTATTCTAGACTTTAAACCACCGATATCTACCTTCAGTCATGACAAGAGCGTGATTGTTAAGTAAGCCAAAGTTGTGTTAGTCATCCTATATACGTCAACGTTCGATGTTCGAACTGGCCACTATCTCTTGTAAGCGGTGCTCTCGTGGTTACGTCACTTTCAACGATAGTCACGATTGAAGACAACATGCATTATGGCATTGGTTTTTTCGCCTACACTTCGCAGTGGGCCGTGGATAGCACGATAGGCCGAATGGCAGTCCTTCCATGGTCAAGTCACATGTCGCAGAGAGGCTGGTCTCCGATATTGCATAGAGCTAAATGTCGATGTCCGCCGATAGAGTATGAGGAGCTAATGTGGCGGCTAGAGAAAAGCAAAATTATGTTATCACCGGATCACCACAGCTGAGTTGGTAGAGCAGCACGCAGCGATTGCGTGGGTCCCGTGTTTGGATCCCGGTTGTGACATTTTCACTCTCCTCTAGTATCTCTTAAAACTTGATTTTTTTAAAACCTCTTTTCTCGATTACATGCAGTGGACAGCATGATGGGCCGGATGGCAGAACAGATATCTAGGAAGTAATTGGAACAAGCTTCTCTTTGTTTCCAACAGCGAAAAAGCGCGGTCACGATTACTAGCCCCCAAAAGTTAAGATCAGACGAGAAGGTCCGTTATGTAACATAATATTGTTTATAAACTTGTTTGATGAGGACTAAAAGCGCGTTCAACGACTGACCTCGCTTTGAGACGGAAGAGACTCGATTCAGCACTTCTTAGGGATCGGTGGATGGCAGTCCTTCCATGGTCAAACCATATTGGCGCAGAGAGGCTGGTCTATGAAATTGCGTGGAGCCAGATGAGATGTCAACCTTTGGAGTCTTGGGAGCCGATGTAGCGATTAGAGAACTTAATTACGATACCACCGGGTCACATAGCTAAGTTAGCAGAGCAGCGCACGGCGATTGCGTGGGTTGCAGATTCGAATTTCG
The DNA here is from genome assembly GCA_010016065.2 of Carybdea cf. marsupialis auct. non (Linnaeus, 1758). NCBI lineage: Eukaryota > Metazoa > Cnidaria > Cubozoa > Carybdeida > Carybdeidae > Carybdea > Carybdea cf. marsupialis auct. non (Linnaeus, 1758). The sequence goes on along the minus strand of JAAAKL020003906.1, from coordinate 271 downwards.
ACTGTAACATTTTGGCATTTTTCTAGTATTTCTGCAAACTTGATTTTCAACTTCCCAATTTCCGCTTTAATTTCATGCGATCACATCATAATGAGGTGTGTTTTCCGCTTTAATTTTCTGAACAATGGAAAATTGTGAGATACACGTTAATTTTTTGCGAGTTGAATTCTTGAGTTGTTGATAGATTACTCATTGATTTCCTGTTATACATCATCATCATCAGGTCGAATTATTTCGGACTCGCTTGACAAGCTCCCTCCAACCCTGGCGA
>JAAAKL020003905.1:0-22028 GCA_010016065.2 Carybdea cf. marsupialis auct. non (Linnaeus, 1758) | reverse complement strand
ACAACCTCCAACACCACCTGGATATCTGTATTCAATCTTTTTACCTCCTATGCAACATAATTGACATTCCCAGATCTCATTAATGACTTCACATAATTCCAAGTTCCACATCTTCTTATATTACCTGACAGTAGCAGTGTTCCAATGGGAGATTACATGTCACAGATAATCATCCCTGGCTGGCACTTGATTATTGTCAGGTTCAACCGGTTGCATATGGAGATCCTGACTGTGTAATGCATCAGTATGACTGCTTGTTATTTTCCTGCCATTTTACACCATTCTGGTTAATTTCTTGGTTCTGTTAGTCCATAACATTCTTAAACAATAGGTGGTAGGGTCTCTAGTTCCTTTCCACTGTGACAGTGGACACTGTTTGCAAAGCTTGCCTCGTGTGTTTTCACACACTCTGCTGTCACAGCTTTATCACCACTTGACTCCATGATTCCCTCTGTTGATGGGACTGCTCCAGTTTTCACATATGGAGGTGGGGATGTTTAGACCATCAGCCATGATAGTTACATGGGGTGTGGCTGATGCCCTAGGCTAAACAAACAGCTTTATGGAACCACTTGTGAGAGTTGGGTTCTTTATACTATTGCATTCTGATCTTGAAGATACTTAAAGACATGGCAAGTACACCAAAGTAAATTAAAGAACCCTGTACACCTGAAGATGCCAAGTGTCAAGCATTTTTGTAATGTGGAAGCCAGATCACCAAACCATGCCCCACAGCATGAAAAACACTATGAAGTTGATCATATCTTATCGAGACCTGGTATCAGCTAATGTAGTTAAGAAATGCCTCTATAATTCTACTGTAAACATGGAAGATATTCATGTGACCAGTATTTGTTACTGGAAAAGTTAATGAGAAGGTCAAAGGGTAAGAATTTAAGCAACATAAATGACATATTAAGCCAATAATATATATATATATATATATATATATATTATATGTTCAACTGTAACATGTGTTATGCAGGGTATGTAGCTTAGACACATCAATATCTGTATGAAAAGTGAGGCATTTCAGAAGGTTGTCATCAACGTATAAATGTTAAAAGGAAAAACATAAAAGTGACATTCCTCAGCATCTCTTGAAGATTGTCAAGTACATGCAAAACTCATTGATAAATTTGATTGCCTGAGAAGGAGATGCTTTTCATTCACCAGGTAAAGTCATGTTTTAATGAGAAAAAGGACTCTGTTGTTGCAAACGTTTTAAGAATACCACATTGTCATGTTGTATTAACTTTTCATTCTTGAGATTGGAGCCTTTGTGACTCTGAAAAACCAAATAATATGTTCAAGAATTGTACTTACATTAAAGGAATATTCATTCCTATGATATCAGCATAGCATTGAAAATGGGCAATTTAGAGACCTTTCTTTATTTGCACTTTTCAGAGATTTTCATGTATGTTTTTTCTAGGTATAGTTAGAATCAGTATGATAGGGTAGGTGTTGTATATATCCATCTGATTGTCTTGGAACTCAGTGTAGGCTGTGTGTTTGTAGTACTCATCAATGCCTGAGACTGTTTCACTAGTTTTATTTTTGTTACTCATCTGCAACAAATGAGGTTGGCTTATTTTACCATGTTTTAAGTAGGGGCTTTATACTGATGCCATTACATTTGTTTGAATATTAGGAGCCTGTTTAAGCACCCAGTATCTTCGATTAACTTTTTTTTTTGTTTTCAAAAGCATTTTCACATGCTGGTTTCACCAACATTGGCAGTGAGTCATGAATTTTTGGTAGATGCAGAGCCACTGGATATTTACAAGCTTGATGGTGAAAAAATGACGGTGACATTAGCATCCAAGAACCACATGTACCGGAAAATTGATGTTCATTTGCTTTCTTACTTTTGGAGAGAAGGGCAGGTATGTGACTGTTGATCTTGATATGTACAGCACCCTATGCATGCTATGTCATAAAATTAAGTGTTACTTTATGATCTCCCACCTGGTTGTCTTTTTGATACAATCCTGTTGATAAGTTGTACCACAAGCGTACTGTAATACCCATAAATGCAATTTCATTGACATATTCCATGGGTCATCTTTGAAAGGCATATGAAAGTCACTGCTGTGCAAAGACCAAGGCTTGTAAAAATAACTGGAAAAAAAGAAAGGAAGGCATGAAAAGTAGGGAAAGAAGATAAAATATAGTATAGATTGGAGGTAATATGTTTTGCAATTGTATTTACATCAATTCTTTAAAACAACTTTAGATTGCAAGCCAAGCAGCAAATCTGTCCTTAATGGGGCCTGGTCTAATTATTGTTCTTTGAGGCACTAATGTAAGTGACTTTCAACACTTAGTGAAATGTATTGAATCAAATGTTATCCTGCTCCATTTTTATCCAGCATAGATAAATGTGCTAGACTTTTCTACACAGACTAACCACAATACAAATGTATTTGCTCTGCATGCAGCGATTGTCATTGTTTTGCAACCAAAATAATACAATGCTCAAGAATTGCAAGCTGGTGCCTCAGTTGTAAGTCATCTTTGCATATAGTTTACAGATTCAAATGGATATTTTTCTTGTAGTTGAATATGACATCTGATGGTACTATGCCCATGATGGAAGTCAAGGAGGTAGCTAGCCGATTCTATTTGGGGTGGGGGTAAACTCAACCTAATTTTGAGCTATTTTAGGGACTTTGTTACAATGGTGTGTATGGTACATTTGTAAGCATCGTTGGACATTGCCCCCATGACCTCATGCATGGTGGAAATGATGGTTAGTAGAGGAAGCAAAAAGATTAGGTAAATTTAATCAACATAAGTTATTTAAAGGGACAAAATGCAGGAGCAAGAAATCTAAGGGATGAAAGGTTATTAACAGTTAAGCAGTACAGGACATTCAAAACTAATAAACTCACAAGTACGTTTACTGTTGGCAAGCAAAGCATTACCAAATGACAATGTGGTTCAATGTCTGGCACATCCCTCTGAGAGGGGCTTGGACCATGAACATGCATAGGGGACTTTCATTAAAGCACAGAACACCCCACGGCCAAATTTCCATGGCCATTACAAATGATCTGTAAGAGGATTGAACTCTGACCCTTTGGAATCGGAGAAAAGAGAAACTGTCCACTGGACCAAACTGTTACATTTATGATGGCCCTGACAGGGAATTAAGCCTTAAATTTGACATATGACTCATGTTGTTAGATGATTCCAGTATTGTCGATGAGGTAATCGGCATGCCTATCACTGAGTCGAAATCTGATTCTCGGATCTTCGTCCGTCCTTTCGAAAGTTACTCATGAAATAATGAATCCGGAATTTTCTGCAACACTTCATATCCATTAGTCACTAATTATTAGCACTAATGAACTAATAAAAGTTTTATGCAACAGACCCCTGTTCTTAATTTTTGATGTGTACGTGTAAATACTCTTATCCGTTAGGATGGCTATTTAACTCTGAGGAGAAACTTATGAAGCGGGTACTTCTCATTGCGCTTTAGTTTTGCGAAGAACATTCAGCAATTTTTGGCAAGCATGTTTCTCAAATGTGGACTTCCTACTGCTGTCTCCCGTAGATATTACTCAAATCTTCACCAAATTTAAAGGACCTTGGGTCAACAGGACTTAATTTTCAAGACTGATATACTGATATTGATGAGCTCTACGGTATATTTTACTTAACTTCAAAACAGTGTCTGCTTTTTGCTTGCTCTTTAAGTGCATACCCGGTTTGTAAATTTGCCTTTTCGTTGCCTACTTTATAAACAGTGTCATAACTCGCACACCTTCTGTTTCAGAGAGTAAAATTCAGCAAGACAATTTCAAAGATAAATTTGATACATGTATTTTAGAAATCGACGGTGAACTCGAATTAGATTATAAAATTCTGTCTAGATAAGGTTTAAAATGTAGTAAGTTACATACTGTGATACTGACTTATTTATCAACATCAAAATGATTAGAATAGTAAAGCAAGTTTCAAGTTTTAAATGTACAATCTCTCCACAGCTTTTCACTCTCATCAATTTCGCCCTCTTGGTTTCGCTCTCAAACATCGTCATCATAATCCCTATTGCAATGTGCTTCAACAGTAAGGATTGGCCATTCATTACGTCTTTTCAACAAGTTTATTCATATATCCTGAAAGGGTTTTTCCATTGAAACTGATTTACAGCGAAATAATATTTACAGATTCCGTATGGCTGCTTTGCAGCTGGTTTTAGGTTTCTTCTTACTGTGTTTCTATTATAAACTGAAGTAGTCATGCGCACAGTATTTACCACAACAAGAGACAAAAAATTTAGCACATTTTCATTGTCGTGAAGCCAGGAATTAGGGTCATGGCTTTTTCTTGGACTGTGCTTAAACCGCAGTGTTTCCAAAGTATAGAGTGTGCGCTGGAAGGGGTATCAGCCACAAACGAAAATGGGGGAGTCCAGACTGTTACTAAAACCTTCGTGACCCGTTTTCATGTATCAAGTTCTCGTTAGTAAGAATCCCAAGATGTTACCTCGGAATTCAAAACTCTGGTAGCGTAGGTATGTTTAATAATTTCTGATCGTGACTCAATAGTTCTCCGGACTTGTAGGGAATTTTGACATTATTAAAATTAATCAGTTACTGTTCAAGATGCAAGCCCGAAACGCGAATTGCAACACAATCAATTGGATGACGTTACACTGCTTCGCGTAGGCTTGGAGCTAAAAAAGAAACAGTAGAAAAGTTTGCTAACAGCGGCTTCCACACGCAGTCTGTTTCCCCCACCTAAAAGACTCACTATCTTCGCTTCTCACTATGCTACTCCCTCCAATTCAAGGGTATCTTGTTGGTTGGTTTCAAAAAACTGTAAGCCTTAGTGACCTAGGCAGAGAATCAGCAACACATAAAACAAAGGAAAGAGAGATGGTTGGTTGCAAGTGAGAGCATGGGGAACTTTCATAACTAAGTGAAGGGGAGGGGTGACAAAGAGGCACACAAATAGTAGTAATGATAATAGAAAAAGAATGACCATTACTATGCTTTCTGCAGCCTTCGTAATTCGCAACGTCCCCATTTATAACCTGAAATATCTAACGTATTATGACGTGACGCAGAGTAATGACGTGGAATATTTTAAGCATTCCCCATTCTCTTCCGCAACAGTGGCCTTAGCCCATGCCCAACCAAGGTTTTTGTGATAAAGCTACTCGATACTTCTATCGTTTTTCAATGGAAAACACTAACAATTTTGTGACGAGATCATTCGTTGCTGGTGTTTTTCCATGACACATATTGGATCATTTACCACACGCACAACACTGAAAGTTTAATTCTTCTAGCGAGTGAGGTTTTCCTACGATAAGGTAAGGGAAGGTGAGAACGATTTTCTCCTTTGCGCATTTACCGGTACTTCTTAGGGTTTTCAGTCCATAATATGAACATACTTTGAACTTAATTTCTGAGCCCACCTTCGTTCGCAAAATTTATAAGTTGGACACCAACATGGCGGTCAACGGGAGCAAGAAGGGGAATAATGATAATTTGAAAAGCAGGAAAGAATAGTGGTGGATTTACAGAAACTGCGACAAAAAGTACGGCCATGGTAGTTGACTAAGAAGCAAGTATATAATAAAACGGATGTTTAACAAATTTTTTTCTTACTGTAGCCCCAACTGTCCATTTGTCAATAATGACCGAGTTTCATTGTGATTAACAGCGAAAATGAAGCCGTAGAATAGCGAAGGCCAAGAAAATCGATTTAGAGATAAATTGGTTCGAGTTAATTATTGATGACAAATAACTCCCCTTTCCGTAGCCAGTTTTGAAAGAACGTGACCAGGTCACATTACTTTAAAGCGCTCAAAGGAAGATAAACGGAAGTCCTTTAAAGGGATCGCTTTGGAAAGGAGGTCTATTTATATTGGAAGTCAACTTTTGCCTCTCCAACTTTTGCCTAATCAACTTTTGCCTTTTCATAGTAATCAGTACAGGCAGACCTTCCTCATATTGGCAATGACACAGTGCATTGCGTTTTCATGGCACTTTGATTCGATGTTTTCATAAGGATTACTTAACTATCTGCATGACAATGCAACGCATCGTTATTTTCATAAGAGAGGGAATGTCGTGAACTAGGTTCTACACGATGACTTGTCACTTGTGTATAGTACTGTATGTAAATGGTGCTAGTTTTATCTTAGTGGGCATGACGAGCATCACCTCCATGTTCAAACGATTATTTTAAGTAAAAAATATTATTCCAATAATATTCTTACCATCACTGATCTCTAAAGAGCAGTGGATGGAGCTTCGTCCGTCTCAAAGTGAGGTCAGTCGTTGGACACCATTTTACAAACAATGTTATGTAACATGGCGGACGAATCCCGGGCTAATTTTCGTGACCACACTTTTTCGCCGTTGGAATCAATGGGATTACTCGATCCAGTCTTTTTTAGATATCAGTGCCTACCATTCACATGTTGCCGTACAGATTCACCTACCTGCTGATAATCTCCTACCTGTTGGTATGAATACGGGTGCCAGTGAGTTCCGATCACTGAGCACTGGAGGTCATGACATGTTCTAGGACTCTGTGAAACGTTTCGTATATTTCATGAACAGTCTATTGTACTGTTAAAAAAGGTATTTTGCAATACAGTATCCCAAGGAGTCACTTTTTTGTGGCATGCACGATTTCGAGCGTAGCCTATTGCCCAGCCAGAGTGAGCAATGTCCTGGAGAGAGAGCACATTTACAGCGGTGGTCTCCCGTTGCCTTCCCCAACCGATACTCTTTATATTGGGCTAAGCGGGATTCGAACCCACAACATCTGGGTTATAAGTCCAATTCCTTAACCACTAGCCTACGGCGGCTCGGACTCACACTAGCTATCACCATAGACTTTTTGCATCATTAGTAAGAAGGCGAGTTACTGAAGAACTTGGTATAGAATTAGTGCAGTTGGAAGTCAATGACAGGTGGTGACGTGAGTAGCCAATTTAGCTACCTCAGAGTAAAACCACGTTTTCTAAAGACATCGATTTGTCTCCCTATGATTCGCGTGGTGGATCGTCAGTCGTTGAGTCTTTAAGAAAGGACGTTTGCCGGCCAGAAATAAGTAGAAATAATGATGATGCATTTACTTGACTTGACGATGTCTGCCTGAAAGCAGCCGATTGTGTAAGAAATCTATAGTGTCTTACATTGAATTGAGTTGATGTAGCACAAATAGAGTCCACTTGTCGTCTTGAACTCGGGTTTGTTTATGTGAAAACCTGCAACAACACAAAACAAGCAAATGAAACTGTTCAATAAAGAGATCTTATCTTCATTTGTGTTGATATATTAGTAAATGGAGGACTTCACCCTGTTTGCCCATTGAAGCGATCATGCAAGTTTCCGAGCCTCTGTCCAACACACTCTTCATTAAATAGATAAGGTTGCAACATTACCTCAAATCGCATCAGTAAAATGGGAGTATCCTTCAACAATTGTCTTGTTAAAGGGAATTAATATTTCAAGCCTGGTACATCATTTATGAGCGTTTTTGATTTAGTTGTCTGTTAAAGATCGTAACTACGACATATTATGAGAATTGTATGCCTCGATATTTTAAAAGTATCTACGTACCTCCCCACCTGCCTACCTCCTTACCTTCCTACCACCATACCTGTCTACCTACCTAGCTACTTGGCTACCTAGATGCCTACCTGTGTCTAGTTATTTCTTCTTTGTGGTCTTCACCAACATGGAGTTGCGAAAGCGCATTTACGCACTTATATGTGGCAAACTCCTTTCTAGACTGTGTTAGCCGTTTCGCGTGCGTGGTATGGCTTAGATCACCAGGCAGTTGTTCGATACACAATTCAAAAAGATAATCTTTATCCATTTTCTATGCTTTTGGAAGTATCATTTGCTTCAACATGCTTGTATTTTTTGCACTTCAGATGTGTCCAATGTGTTTGCACTGTCAGTTTTTGTGGCATCGTAAAGACTGTTTTTGTATGCGTTTGTTCAAGTGGAAAAAACTGTAGCACTATTCATTCCCAGATTTGTTTCCGTTTCCAAGTAGTGTTCTTCTTTTGGGACGGAGGCTAGATGGAGCAACTTTGTAATTAAGTACTATTATCTGACTTTTTAAGCTATACGTGAGTGTACGTAAGCTTGTTCCGTAATGCTGTTTCTTCCGTAACATCCAAGCTGTTATTGTTATTATTATTGTTATTATTATTATTATTATCATTATTATTATTATTATTGCCACTGAAGACTTACAGAGTAGCTATACGACATGAAAAATTGTATTTTGTCAGGTAAGAGACACGTCTGTTCAGGATTCATATCAAGCCAAGAACCCAAGAAAAAAGTCAAAAAATTTGATTTTTCATTGTCATGGTGGTGGATTTGTCGCACAGTCTTCGAAGTCACATGAGGTAAGCACGTCATAATTATTCATACTGAAGGTGCATTTTACCATCAAATACCTAAATTTTGAAAGAAAGAAAAAAGAAAGACGTATTTCCTCTGTATTACGGTTAAGGTAGGTATAGATTCTGGGGATACTTTGTTACTTACTTTGTTTCTACTGCTGCTTATGTTTGCAGCTGTCTTTCGTACAGGAAATGCAGAATGATCTGGCAAACGATGAAAGACTGTCGTTTAAAGTGTCTGTTCTATACCTTTCTATACCTTGCACATTTCAGATTCGATAAATGCTGGAGATTTATTCCTAATTATAAGCGTTCATTCGAACAATACAACATAACTGCGCTTCTGCGATGGGTAAGCGATTTTGAGCTTTCGGAGCAGGCTTTGTCGACGACAATCTGCAAGCCAGCCATAGCAACGAACCAATGGAGCATTAGGAGACCCTTAGCCCGTTTTAACTGATTCTACTTGCTTCAGCTCCCCTAAAATTGCAGTACAAGAGTTTTTGCATCTTTGATAAAGAATCTACAGTAATAAGGTATCAAATGTGATTAAGTTCTTAAAAACGTCAATGCATTTCCTTTCGATATTTTTGTGTTCATCATCAATCGGAGCTTCCTGGTCTCAAGTAATTAATAGTTTGCAATTTTCATAGAAACGTCATCTACAGCCTTAAGCCTGAAAAAAGCAGAAACTCCAATAAAAGCAGATATTACTGGTATTTGCTACTTACTACTTCCCCCTCTTATGTGCCGAAAGTACATAAAGTCCTCTTGTACCCCCTTCGTGTCCAAGAACGTCCCTAGGGGATAAATGCACTGCGTTTTTAATTTGTTTAAAAATAGTTTGCATAAAGTTAATATCTTATTTGATTTTTAAAAAAGTGAATTGTTGGTCCCTTAAATGATCAAGAATGATCGATCTAATGACTAGAATCTATTGTTTTAAACAAGAAGTTTGCCCTCCGACAGTTCAACAATTTTAATTACGTTTCAAGCAATGTTATCATAATTTTCATCTACAATTTTTTCTTCTAGTTTTTCTTTTAGCGACTGAGTATATCTTAAATCGGACATATAGGCTTCATAATTGACTTTTCCCTTAGATAACCAACCAAATATGGGTTTGACTCACCTTATGTTAACAAGATATAGATCTTTACTTTGTTGGTCACGTGTAGATACGCTGAAATAGTAAAACCAGCAGAAAATCGATTTTTCCACTATTATATCCCATATGGACTGTTCTTATATCTGCAATTATATGTCAACATTAATTTACGCATAATTTTCTAGACAATTTCCTTTGGAAGCATTAATTTTTTCCATTGACCAAGTACAGTGGTCGACATTTTTCGCTTTTTCTAAATGACTGTCTTCGCCCACAATCTGAACAATGTAATGGTGGTACTTTGTATCTTACTGTTGACAGGGTGAATAGAATTTAAAACTAAACTATCAGTTGGTATCAAATGGTCTTCTTGCATGAAACGATATGAGCTAAGATTCCCCGGCAATGGTTTAAACAGTTGTAATATCACTGAGGATTTCTTTCCTGAAAGGCAGGAAACTTTCTGGCGTGAACTTATTTGTTTCCATTTTCTAATTGCGTGACTTTAGGTATAACACTTTAGGTATATGACTATTGCATAACAAGTATTCTCCTTTTGTGCCTTGGTACGTACCGCCGATGATCATATTTTGCCACACGTCATGATCTTTTGTCAAGCGAGGCGATTCTGTAAACGTGCTTTGAATAAAGTAATGTCGCCACAGCATCAAGTGTTTTTACTATTGTAAGAACTATAAATCAAGAAAGTTCATCTTCATTGGACAATGCGGAGGGAAAATGATGACGTCACAAATCATAAGTTTGGAAACCGCACGATTTGACTCCAGATATCTAAAGGCGCAACCCGGGAATAGGCTCTTTCGCTAAATACCACACCTGTAGTATGTATAGTGTTTAAACTAGAGGCGTTTGAATCTCAAAAATCTCTGGCCAAAACTCTGTTGACATTCCTTGGTTCCTTAAGTTAGGTGCCAGCTTCAAATAGCGTACATTACCGATTAAGCGCCCAGGACTCCAATAAGCGCCCATGCTCAAATAAGCGCCCAGTTTTGAAAAAATATTTCTCACAAGCGCCCAGGTCCCAATAAGCGCCCAGGTTGAATAAGCGTCCAGGTTTGAATAAGTTCCCAATATAAAGTGGACGGGTGGAAAAGAAACAAAGCCTTTTCAATTTTCTTTGACCTTCGACCTCAATAATGTTGAAGTCACAACTATCTGTTTTAACTGAGACTGATGAAAACCCATACTCGAAAAGTCTGGACATCGAAGACGTGGATGCAGTAGCTACAGAGTTTCCGCTTTAAGATGAAGATACGGAGCCTGGACGATGAAGATGTATTGATTGATTTAATCAGAACGTGATATTTCAATCTATTCTATAGAAAGATGATGTATGTTTAGATATCTGTTTTTCCTTTTCTTAATAACCGCCCAGGTCCGAATAAGCGCTCACCCAAAAAGTTTTCTTTTTAAATAAGCGCCCAGGGTGCTTAATTGGTAATTTACGGTAATAAGGTTTTGTTAGAGAGATTTAATACTTTGAAAGCTGATATCTCAATGTGGGGAAAGGGCATAACTCTCAACTTTGGCCATTGACGTTCTTACCAATAGGGCAACATGAAATTGAGTATTTTCTCCAAAATTCAAACATTTTCAAAATGATTACATCACACCTTCCCTCCGCATTAGTTGTTGAGAGTGGTAAAATATAGTAAAGATGAGGGAGTAATTTTACTCCCTCCCCTGCTCAGAATAAATTTAAGCTTACTTAAATCACAACAGGATGACTTGATACTTTAAAACAGTTTTGCATGAAGTTCTGCCATGAACATCTAAATATATCGGACGTATTCAACCTATCGCCGATTGATTTTTTCCCTGACACGAGACAGCTACGTACTAATGGTGCGTGGTGGCAATACATTACCGCACATCTTGCAATCAACATCGATGTTCCATGTTGAATAGATTAATAGTTGTTTACTTGTTCAGTTTAGTGCGTGTCATGTGAAGAAGTACACTGTGAATAATTGACAAGATTGGCTTTTCACTATAAAGGAATCCATTTGATAACAACCATCTTTCTATTTACCGCAATCTAGAAATTTGAGTAGTTGATGGTCATCATGATGGCATGAACTATATTGATAACGATTAGGTTTTGCTTTTAAAAAAGCCAGCTGTTTGTTTTTGAATGGTATGGTCTTATTGAGCACAGTACAGTGACAATGATTCACTGTATCTCAATAAATGCATCAATTTTGAATAATGTTGTTAAAGACCAGATGTCAAAGCTTCAAATGTGTAGTATGAAGTATTGGAGATGAATTGTTTGGCCAAGAAAGTTTTGTCGTTGTGAACTCAAGTTTCGATGCAAGATTCAGTATTTTGTAGGGAGTCAGTTTGATGATGCTGAAGCTAAACGCTTCAGAATGTACAAGTGATACGTAAGCCTAGTCGCGACCGCCCCCTCCCCAACTTCCTCTCCAAGAATTGTTTCGAAAATAAAAATAATTTGTAGTCCGTAAACTTGCCAAATTTGTCGCTGGCTAAGACAAATCAAATTTAGTTTTATTAAATTAATAGCTTAATGAACACTCTTTCCAATTTCAAGAAGCATTCATAGTTAAATGAAATAGTGGTCACGCCCTTGTTTACTTACCAAAATTATCCGGTACGTAACCGCTGGGGTGCATGGCAGTGGTGTGCCGAAGTGGTACTGTAACTTTGCACAGGGTGTCGTTGTAAACGAATGAGAACAAACCAAGAAGAATAAGCCAACAAGTCGTTAATTTTTGGCTCACATATTTTGATGATAGTTTCTGCTCACCTTTCATCTTTACTTACTAATGGGTGGGCGTTACCGAATTCCTTATTTTTTCAAGCAAAAATTACAAGAGTTTTCTGGGGAGATTGTTATTAATGCAAAGATGATGACACCGGGTTACACGACAACTAGCTATCACTCTACATCTGTAGCTAGCTTTCCTTTTAAGAAGTGCCATGCAAACATCTTATGTAGCTTATTCCATTTCAAAGTAAATGCGGAATTTAATGACTGTAGTGGTTGTACAAGGGTTTCTTTGCAATGGGCCATTGTGTGTCAGTTTTGATTTGATCCTCAAGCCACAGTACTAACAACAAGTTTACGTTTAGTGAGCTACCAATCCTGCATGAATCACGCAGCTACTTGGTAGCAGACCCCTTGTCTTACCAACGTAAGAGCGACTTAAACTTTACCTGAGCGCGCACGTTTCTATTTACATATTATTATAGCTGTGCTATAGACACAGCTGTCCATTAAAGAAATGTTGTTGCTTTGCGACAATGGAAACACTGAAGTGAAATGGTAAAAGAGAATCTGTTTTAAGAGAACAAAGAGATAGATGATTGCAGATTTTGCATATGAAATCTACATGGAGTGAGACTGCTCTTTTATTGACTATCTCCTTTAATGTCCTGGGTTCCTCAAGTTTGAGGGTTGATCAGTATATCATTCCTATTCCGATGATATGGGTAGATTGCTCTTCTCCGTCCATCAGGATGCTGCACAGTTTGTCGCTCGAGTCGGAGACTAATCTTTGATGACGTAGGAGACTGCAAATTGTAATCTGTTGTAGAGAGTTGCTGGCAAAAGTCTGAATGCGTCATTACTTTTTTTCCTTTCTTTTTTGGTGGCATGCTCGATTTCTATGGCCCAGCCAAAGTGAGCAATGTCCTGTGAAGAGAACACTTTTACAGTGGTGGTCTCCCGTTACCTTACCCAATCGATATTCTTTATATCGGGCTAGGCGGGATTCTAATCCACAACTTCTAGCATGTGAGTGCGATTGCTTAACCCCTAGACCACGGCGGCTCTCGTCATTACAGTGCTTGACTTTTGACAAGCAGGCAAATGGATCTTTGCTATGCATTATGAAAATCTCGAGTTGAGACAGACAGAAATAGGTCTGATTATTCAAAGATTTTGCTGATTCTGAGTCGTAAAGCAGAAGATACGGTGATTGTTGTGACGGCTTCCTCGATACGAACGATTTTCCGATTGGAGCTGAAATGACCTGTTGTAAGTAATACGAGGAATCTATAAAATAAATTTTTCAGAATTTTTATTTTGGGCAATTTTCAATCAGCTTTAAGTGTTGAGCGAGTCTTTCCAGCAGTTCTATCCTGCGACCAGAGATTTGAAAACTGCATGCCTATGAGTTTTAAAATCTCTGCTGCCACGAAGTGACAAAGAATTACAGCAAGATTAAAAGAACTGTTGCATCTGGCGCTCTTTTGCCATGGAACTTCAATTTAATGTATAGAAGCTCTCGCTTACGTATTGAAATATACTTAATTATAGAAGAAATTATATTTCGACACTTTTTTATTGACGATGTTAGTTATCTCAACATTGTTCCTAGTGCGCAAAACGGAGACGCATGAATAATTCTCCTCCCCCAACAATTTGACAACGACGCCCCTGACAAATGTATTTTAGTGTAGATTAAAGTTTTCTATAAACATCTGCGTAGGTATTCTTCGTCATTTTTATGACTGAGTTATTTGGCATAAAGGCATGAAGTTAAAGAAACTTTAGACAGCTGTGTGCTACTCAGATTATCGATATGATGTGCTTGCAAAGTTACGTTTGCCGTAGAAAACTGAGATTTAAATTTTCGTAAGAAGATGTAGAACCGATTTGATTAATGTTAATGCTCCTAAGTGATGATGTTCAATAGAAACGATAAATATCCAGTTAATCATATTTGTTGATGATCACTTGTTTGCTGTCAGTGGTATCAGAAAATGGGAATTTGTGAACAGGCTTTATAATTTGTGAAGCACAGATTATGATTTATCTCCCCAACGTTTGCTTATTGACGTTTGTGGAACCAATTTTGATTCCTCGTTGATAAGTTGCATTAGGAGTATTTATCGTTATCTGATATCGGGAGATGATCTTGTGACGTGACAGGAGATTGATTTCTTATTTAAAGTGTGATTAAAAAATTGTTTTAATTAACTCACTTGAGTTGATAAATCTCTCAATTAGATATTGATTTGGTAGCATCTAACGAAAAGTTTGTTGATGGTACAGAATAATAAAACTGCACGAAATAGCGAATTCATTTTGTACTAAAAAGCTTTTTTCGTCTGAAACTCCTCCGAGTACAATTCGTTAGAAAGCAACCGAAAGGGGATCAATGAAATTATTTACCCAACTGTGTTTTAAAAGGTAGCCAATCAGAATTCTGGCTGTCAAATTGGTGTTGTTTTGACCAATCAGTGTCCGACTAACGAAAAGGGATGTTTTGCGCTCTGCTCTCTACAATATAGACATCGAAGGTCTTCTTTATTGTCATCCTAGTATGCATAATTATATATCATCACAGTTTTTTCAGTAGTAACATTTCTATTTTATTTGCATATTATTCTCATATTTGCCTTCGGGCCCGTAAGGAAGATGATAAAATTAGAAACGGACAGTTGGAAGACTTTTTAGGATTGAGGAGTGGGGAGTGTGGAAAGGGCGAAGGCCAGTCAACAAGAGAGCAGTCCTTGTTTTATTTTATTAACAGTAAGTTCTGAAATTACAATTGATGTCGAGTAGTCAGTAATTAGTAAGTAGTTAAATACTCTCACGGACATTATCTTTACTAGTGACTTTTGAATTACCACAAAGGGGATATCGCCCCGTTGCACCTCAAGTTTCTGCCACAGGCTATAACATTTATGAGTGAACAAATCTTTAACCCGTCCCAAAAGGGCGCGAATGTTTGCAATGTTTGTGTTATATAACCGTATCAAGCCTTAAGAGTAATTTATGCACGAAAAGTTATCAGACTCGAATGTTACTTCTGGAGGGATGTTGTAGATGTTATCATACTTTAAATTATTCTGCCGGCTATTTTGAAAATATTATTATTTGATATGCACCAATGGCTATTTTACATAGAACATAATTTTGCGGGGCCCGGACCCCAACCCAGCCTACCTTTTTCCCCGACGGTCCTGGCAACAGCTGAGAACCGAGAAATTGCCTTTAGCTATTTTGTCTCAAGCGGGATGAAGAACTATATACCAGGGCTGACATCAAAATGTTTGAGCTACTGACCCACTATATTGGATCTGTCGCGCTCACCCTGCATTGAGTTTTATTTGGGGTGAATACATCCCTGTCAGGTCCGACCATGTTTTCAGAATCGTTTATTTCGTTTCTTTAAAAAAATCTTTCTTAGAATATTTTCTGAACGTAGTTTGTAGGTGACATAATCATGTCACGTCATTCTTTCCCGAGTAATAAAGTTATTTATGACGAAAAATCAGAACGTGGATTTTATTCATTATTCGAATGAAGGATTTTATGTTAAGCAGATCGTATTAATAACCGGCCTTTGAGTAGTACTAATATCCGTATCAAAGATGGATTGAGGTGGCTTAAATGGTTAAAATTGACTTGTGGAAAATAAATTTCAATTCACGTCCTGTGGTTACCAGTGCCGATTTTCCGGTCACCCAGGCTCCAATCCTGCACCTAAAGGCTGTGTTTTTATGACTGGTTCTAAGATAAGAGGTTCATTAGAAAACCAGTCCTCCATTTTGTAACATTAATGATAACGCATACATTTATCCATTTAAGGTTTATCTCCGCCACTGGGCAAAAGAACTGCGAGCTCCTATACTCTCAATCAACTACTCACTATCGCCAGATTCAGTTTTTCCGGAGGCCTTAAATGAGTGCTTTTACATGTATATCTGGGCTTTACAAAATGCAGATCAACTCGGTACAACAGCGGAAAACATTTGCTTCGCCGGAGATTCTGCAGGTATGAACTTATTGATTATTATCGATAATTATGGTTTTTAAATTAGCGATTCGTTTACATCAACGCATAGTAGTACACGTTTTACCAGATTTGCCGTCTTCTTCGATGCCTAAATGGTGCATTTATGTCGCCCTTTGCGGCAATTTTTAGGTATACTTTCTAAATATTACGTAAGCGAATTACGTCGGCCTTTTGGCATGGATCGAATGAAAGCCACTGCCAAGTAGTCTAAATCGAGGCGAGTTATTTATATGCTCCAAATGCCATCTCTTTATGAGTCAGACTTCGGGTTGGTTTTTCTGTTTATTAGGAGTAGTTTTAATATCGGGCCCTGATTTAGAGACTGCAAAATATGAACTTTTTAGATACGCGATACGTTAAGTGAAGTATGTAGTTTCTCTGAAGAATGCTAAAGTTTGCAAAGATACGAACAAGGGATATTAAACTGTACAAATTAGTTTTTGTTTAATCATCTGCAGACACTTGAAGATGGACTTGCGTCACATACAAACAAATCCAATCTCGAGATTTAACCAACAAAACATCTTTGTATAAGATAATTTTTCAGGAGGCCTCCGTAGTTACGATTGTTAGCTGGATCGCATTATCACCAGAATCTACGCTTTATGACCATAGTATTAACTAGACTTTATAGTTCAGTTCATCAATAGCTATCAGCGTATATGAGTAATTTTTAACGTTACTGAGGAGTATATTACTGAACTTGAAAACCTAGGAAAGGGAGTTCATTTTGGTGGTATTTACTTTGGGGCACACATTGACACTACTCCTCGGGACATTTGGCCTTTGCGAATTCCTTCCGCAAACAAATTGTCGAAGCCTCCTTCGAAAGCCTCTTTGAATTTTTGTATTTGCCCATTTATGAAGAGTTTATGTAATTGTTGTTTCCATAACATAAGAAGAGTGGGCTTCACCCGAGGAGGTAAATGGTAATTTGGATATCGTAGCTCGTAGAATAGCTTGATAAAGATGGAA
The DNA here is from genome assembly GCA_010016065.2 of Carybdea cf. marsupialis auct. non (Linnaeus, 1758). Lineage (NCBI taxonomy): Eukaryota > Metazoa > Cnidaria > Cubozoa > Carybdeida > Carybdeidae > Carybdea > Carybdea cf. marsupialis auct. non (Linnaeus, 1758). The sequence continues at coordinate 4,753 of JAAAKL020003905.1, read as the reverse complement.
AACTCGCAGTTTTGGAAGAGAAGCCAATAGAATTTTTCAGGATTACACCTAATTACAGTTACATGCGGGACAATGACACTACAAGGTTATTGGAAGCTGTTAAAGAAAGGAAATGGTAGTACTATGTAAGGCTACGGCATTGCTAGGGTTGGGTGAGGAGTTTCCGTAAGACTTACTTGCAGACATTTTGCTCCCTGCTGTTAGATATTGGTAAAAATAGCCCAGGGGTGTTTGTGAAAACATTGACTTTGTGTAACCTGCAAGGTATTAGAATCAAATTTCTTGGCCCATTACTGGACTTCGAAACTTAATAGCTGATCTAAAAATATTAAACACAGAGGCCCAGAAAATCCTGACCTTCTTACTTGTTTCCCTCACTCTGACAATTTGTGACAGGTTTTCAATATTTCAGTAGTTTGAAGTAGCAGCTATTTCATTGCCTACATTATATATTTGACTTATTTGTCAATTGTTGAGAGGGTAAGGCCAATCAACACGTCCCCAGCTTTTCTACGCCTGCATCTTTAGCTAAATAAAATATGTTGATGTTTTGTCTCTTTAAGGTGCCAACTTAGTAGTTTGCCTCTGTTTAAAACTCATCGAAGAAAATGTTAGGCTGCCAGATGGAATAGTTGTTGCATATCCACCATTTCGTGTGCAGTATGTCCCTTCACCGTCAAGAATTTTGAGTCTGATGGATCCGTTGTTGCCAATAGGAGTTTTACGAGGATGCTTGGAAGCATACTCTGGATTTTTGAGAAGCAAACAGAAACCAAGCTCTCAGACGCCAGCTAAGCGAAAGAAGCTTAGTGATGCCTTTTTGGGAGAGAATTATAATCCTTACGAGCTGGATTTAGGAACGTCACATTCACCATGGATGCCCATGTTTAAGTCATACTCGGACTCTAATTTGCTTAGCTGTGAAATAGAATCTAGGCGATCCATGAAAATTGAGTTGTTTAGCTCACCATCATTTCAAGGCAGTGCGTGCACGCACGAGGCGGGTTTGGATGACACTCGCGATATTTCCATACGAGGCGAAATAAGTGTGGAGGATTTGGATAGTATCTCTATTGATAGTAGTTGTAGCGGATTACAAATGCATTCCACAGAGCGACACTCGCAGGCATTCACATGTTGGGATGATCCCGTAGACAGCAGAACTGAACACGATGAGACTGGTATGGGTCTTATTACTGGTGACTCTCAATCAGAGGTAGGGAATGAACGCCGCCATACATTAGAAGGCAGCAAGCCTGTTTATAACAGGAATAAAAATCTTACTGAAAGTCTTCAAGCACAAGTTGAAAGTACCAAGAATGGACCAGGTCGAATCGGAATGAAATCCCGCGCTCTTACGTTTCATGGTCTACGACAGCGTTCTCTCAGTGAAGACGAACTTAGGCTATGTAAACGCACGTACTCCTACCCACGCCACGACAACATCAACTTACAGGATAATAGTAATGAATTCTCTCAAGTTGAAGTTTCAAATTCATCAAAGATTACGGTCGAATTAAATGATAACAAAAGAAATATACTTGCTGACAGTGGTTCTTACGACATGAGCCCAATATTACAGGAAACACAAGATAAAACCCCTAAGAACTATTCAGTTGTATACAACAAGAGAAACAGTACTTGTGACATTGTTAATGCAAATAGTATCGTGAAACAAAATGTCCTTATTGATAACAAAAGTGAGGAATCGACGGAAAGCGAAGAAGGAGAAACTACCAGCCATGGCGCTCCAGAAGGACAAAGTGACGTTCCGTTTGGAAATTTACTTTACGCTCCTGTGGATCACTTGATGTCCCCTACTTTAGCGCCAGTTGACGTACTCCGAAGATTGCCTAAGATCAGTATACTAGTAAGTATAAGATTCTATACTTGCCAACAATTGATTTTGCACGTAGCTTTTGCGTATTTTGGAAGAAGGATGGTTTGATTGATTTGTTTGTCATCAAAGAATTATCTTCGTACAATCCTGGGTGTTAGTTACGTATGGGCACAAGGACATTTTTGCGTGATTATAATTTATGAGACTTATATTGGTTGAGCATTACCGTAACCACTGGGGGAAAGACCCTAAAGAACTTCGACTATTCTTGTTTTCCTAGTTTTGCTGTTAAACATTTAAGTGAAAATATTTTCACCAAATCACTGTTGTTGTCAGCCCTCCCAATATTTTATCTGGTGGTTACGACGTTTTTGTATTGGTAAGGCCAGCATTCCTACCTTGTATACTTGAAGATGTGGTTTGGTCATTTTCGTATATTTCTGGCTCCTAAACTCCGTGTAGGTGCCTTGTTATTATAACTTGCAACCTGCAGGTATGTTACTGAGTGTGATCGTGAAATGTCTCAGGATTGTTCCATACATATATGACGCAACTTTTTATCTAAGTGTTCCCGAAGTTATTAATTGAACTCTGCCCCTTTCCCAATGTACAAACGTTAAGGTTAACAAGTGTTCTTTGGGTGCTGACATGAGGAAAAGATCTCTGGTTACAATCCTTGTGGACACCCTACCTACTATTATTCATTAAAGTTATGGCAATGTAGTAAGATAGGTCGAAACGTCATTCTATCATGATACACCGCTACTGCTGTTATGGTGTTCAAACTAATAACTTCACTAATAATGATACATATAGAGCAAATACAGCTCCCACCTCAATATTTGCAAATAAATAAATTTAACCTTGTGACATTAGAAGATACAATTAGATCTTTTTTATTTTTGCATTAGGCCAGTGCTTTGGATCCAATGTTTGACGACTCAATAGAATTCACCAAATTATTAGAGAAGCTTGGAAACGAAGTCAGTCTCTACGTCATTGAGAATTTACCGCACGGATTTCTTCAGTTTTCTGCTATAAGTAACGAGGCGAAAGAAGCGTCAGACCTTATGGCTGCTTGTATGAAACAGACTCTTCATATGGGAATGCACAGGGTACAGTCTGATGGGCCATCTACGTACGGAAAGAAGGCTTAGCATCTGAATTTTAGGCATGCGTACTCAGTTTATGTCCTGACATTACCCTATAAGAGAGACAATGGTCTCCAGAATGCCAGCGCTTGAAAAGGACCCAGGCGCGATACATACAGAAGTGGACTTACATTTCAGTAATTGCAGGCAACGTTCTCTAAATTCAAGAGGGTTGACACCACTTGTCTTATAATGGCATATGCTTAAAATAAGACTCATTGACAGTTTCATAGAATAACTCTCTGATTTAAAGATACTTGCCATTATTGGACTGCATTACTAAAATGCTTATAGGATTAGCTTAAAACAGATCACAGCAGATCAAATCGGAGCTTGTCTGATCTAATCAGATCAGGTCACAGAGGGTCTTTTTCTCCACACCCTTAAAAGTAGAAGCAGATAATAGTAGGAAAACCTACCTAGTACAGATTGTATAGACTTGGTTATTCGCAACTTGTTCGAATGAAAAGCACTTAACATGACTATTGTCGTTGTAGCGAAATTGTATATCAGTACATGTTTACGGGATTAGACTGAGGTGTGTCAAGGTGGACTTCACCAGTAATTCTCTCCCCTTCATAGACATACCCAATGCAGACCTGGTACATGAAGCGTGCCAATTGGTATTGATCTGCACCCAAATGGCATTAAACAACTTGGGATGTTAGTGGCCCCAATATCTTACACAGACAGGTAAACATCCCAACTTCTTCAGCTGAAGGGTTGTTTATCAGGGTTATGTCACTCAGACGTCTTTTACAGCATTATTTTTGTTTAACAGTGTTTAAACTTTTGTAGTATGGCGACAAGAGATGGAGAATGATCGCTCACTTTTTATCTCCCTGCAGCCAAGAACCTCCATCAGTGTGTAGTATAGTTGAGACGTTTTGGATGGTTCATGCGTACATGTTTGCATTGAGATTTTTCCAATTGGTGACTCTTATAGTGCTAGTATTGATATTAGGAATGAAGGTTGAGCACCATGGAGCTTCCAAGATGGTAAACTTGGTGAGCTATTTAATCACAGTAAGTAATTTTTAAGGGCGGCCGAGTATACAAAGATAATAACGAGCAAGAGCCTTTGAAACCTATGTTCGTGTTCAGTGGGAGACCAATAGGCTATGCCCCCTCCCTCGTGGAATCATAACAAAATTGCCCCATTTTGACAGTAAAGTATATCTTTTGGATGCCAGGTTGTTACAATTCTCAGCAGTAAAACGCTCAGGTGGTGTATCTACACACGCCTTCGTTATCGTAGTAAACAAAATCTGTACAGTAGATCCATACGTGAAATACGCGTAAGGGGGGAACAAATAGAATAGGATACACCATTTTGAGGGTGGCATGTATTGGAAGAGGCCTTCATTTCATAATGGAATGGGTCTTGTTCGAGAAAATACTGATTACTAGAAGCAAATTAATCCGTCAATACCTGAGAGCGAGATTTTTGTGAAAATAATCAGCGGGTATAGCTCCCAGAGGCAACCCATGTTTGAGATACGACCATTTTATTTGGTAAATACTTCAATTTTGTAGAAAAATGGTATTGATGTAAGGTTTTAATGTTTTAATATGTAATGCTTCGGAAATTTTTACATTTCTTGTAGACAATCCTGTATATGCATTTAAAACCATGTAAAATGTTTTTCTCTACTTTACTAAAGTGTTCAACAACATCTTCTTCTTCTTCTTCTTCTTCTTCTTCTTCTCAGCTTCATCCCTATTCGGGGTCGCCGTTTTTGATGAGCCTCTTCCATGTTGA
>JAAAKL020003904.1:1929-22030 GCA_010016065.2 Carybdea cf. marsupialis auct. non (Linnaeus, 1758) | reverse complement strand
TTAGCCTTAAGGTAGCTAAGATGGGGTTTGCCTGTTGTGTTTAGCGAAGAGTACTTGAGAAACGGGACATAAATGAAACATGCCGTATTTCAAAAGAGAAGTAAAACAAAGTTTCAAACATTGATACGAACATGCAAAAGAGAATCTTCTTCTTCTTCTTCTCAATCTTACATACAGAGGAGTCTCATAACGTAGACTGCATATTCATAATTATCGTTTACGATTTAAGTTCACTTCAGAATAGTAAGGTTGACAAAGACACTCCTTCCTAGTCTAGAGTTTTGTTAAACTAGTCATATGAATAGACAACTTACAAATGCTCCCGCTCTCTCTCGCTCTCGCTCTTTCGCGTGAGTAACTCCACTCTCTAAGTTTATCCGTGCCCAAGTGTAGTATGTTTGCGGAATAGTCGTTTATTATCAAAGAAATGTTCACTATTTTCACCGCTAGGGACTGCACATCTTAAGGTAAATCCCTCTTCTGAATTCAAAATTAAGATAATGTATGTTAATCCAATTTTTCTATAGAAAGACCAATCGCACTTTTATCAGATTTTGCACGAAACACACGGTAATAGAGAGACTATTCTAATCTCATTCCTTTCTCATAATTGGATTACTTCTGTAATTGCTGATGTGAACCCAGTAGGATTTAAGAGTACTTAGGACATTTCTATGTCACAATTTTTAGCCTCACGTTTGAAGAGACACTAGAGAAAAGTGAACATTTGATCACCCTGGTGTCATTTGTGACGTTTTCAATAGTATTTCTTCACACTTGATACTTTCAGAACATTTTTTCTCTATGACAGATTATGGACTATCCTATGCACGCCTCCACGTGCTGAGAATTTTGCTTTGCCATTCTGTCAGTTATTCTCAGCAAAAGGTAGTTTGCATCATACCGTACTTTGAACAGACATTTTCCTACTAGTCTAATGGAAGCAGTCGATGCTGTTTTCAACATGGCTCTAATCTTCTGGAGCATCAATGCAGTGCTAAAACTGCTTAGTGGTTTCCCGTTGATATGGTTTGCAAGATTTTCAGTTAGTGCTTCTTCGTGTCACATTACCAGACATAACTGTCATCCTTGAAGCCATGTTTTCTTAAGAGCTGCCCTAGTGGATAAAATATCTTCCAATTATGGATTACCTTGGCTAGCCCTTATCGCCCAACAGTAGTCATAGTACATTGTTGAGAGTAACAGAGAGAAACTTTAGGTGTTCGTATCGACCAAGATAATCGGAAAATGCACCAATGATGAAAAGAAGGCAATGTGTGAGTGAATTGTTTTGTACCTAAATGTTACGTACGCGAGTTTTAGAAGTAATTGACACAAAATCGTATTGCTTCTCACTCCCTATATTCATTGGAGAATGGTACATATCCTATTCCTCAATTAAATGTATTCGACGTATTCTTCGTTTCCCTCGGGCAATATGTTGTGGTAAATCAAAATTCAACCAAAATCAAATCAAATCAACTGAATACATTTTGCCGATCGTGATATGATAATAAATGTTTTCGTAAACAGGCTGTGGATGACCGTTTTCTTATCGTCACCATTTTCACTACTGTGAAATATTAAGAGGCCACTGAGAATGGAACCCACTGTCTCCGTAGTTGAGCAACGTACTATGCTTTGCCACTAAGCTACGGCCTCTTACCAACAAGAGAGAAACTTGGGATGTTTATCGTTTGGTATTGCGTCACTACATATGTATAGATTGGCAAGATAAGGTACATGGCACAGTGGCATTAATGCGTTCGGGGATATGGACAACAGCGACGCAAAAGCGATTGAAATTGTTTGGGCATGTTAAAATGGTGAGATATAGCCGTTTTCCAAGACGAGGCTGTATCGCTAAAACTCATGGTGGATCTAGAAAATGGCCCCAGTTGTTAAGATATCACGATAAGAGCAAAAGCAACACTAAAACACTTAGAATGAATGTACATTGGGGGATGACATGTGCAGCAGAGCAATCATTGTGGGACGAGAATCTTTCGACAAGAGCCAAACAAACGAGAGTGCAGAAGGAAGAAGAGAGTGGTATAAGGTGATTTCAACGCCTGGTCAACCTGCGCATTAATTATCATAATTAATGACTGTTTGCTCTTATGTCGTGAAATGTAGATCGAATGTTGCTAATTCTAAACAGGAAACCTAACAAAACACTAAATCGAGGATTTTTAAGTTAATTAGCACTTAATGATTTTTATTTGCCTAAATTTGTAATTTACTAATTACACAGTAATTACTGTCTACAACCGCAAACACTTTATAACGACTAGGTGGATCAAATAAAATGACCAACACGTTGTCGTTTTAGATAATCTTCTTTCAATATTTAGCAATGTTGCCATTATTGTTGGACATACGGAGGCATCGGAGAGGGAAATCATGGCACTTAATAGGGCTTGTAATGGAGAGGGGGAACCATTTAATTACACAGAGATAGGAATTCTTCGATGATTTCATGTTTCACGTTAAGAGGTTCGCGGGAAGAAATTAGTTTTGGTTGGCTGGTTTAAGTTGTGTTAACTTTCCGAGTAAAGAATTTAATACGTTGGGGTAGGGGTCTACGATGAAAACCCCGATAACACAACGCAGATGTAGTCACTTTCATCTATTCTTGTATTGATATATGAAAAAAGAAGACCAAGTTAGTTTCAAGCTTAAAACAAGCCATTGAAGACATCAGTCAGCTATATTATGCATCTATTACTTTTTAAGGGGTCTTTGAATACTTGGAATGTATCAATGATGCCACAATCTCACCTACCATTGATTAGTTCTTGATTTTATTCCATATCAAAGTGATTTCTTTGAACCAAACCTATTCCTATCACCTCGAGGGATAAAATTTAGAATCCTGATGAGCAGCTCCTTTCGTAAGTCTCTTGTGGATGTAATTTGCTGGAGGTCTTTAGAGACTTCAACATGAAGCTGAGAGGTATATATAAACAGAACTTTGAAGAGATACTAGTGAAAAGTGAAAATGTCACCACAAGGTTCGCGGCTTGCTGCTCTACCAACTGAGCTATGGTGACCCATCATGGTGGTGACATTTTCACTTATCACTAGTATCTCTTCTCTATAATAAGCAGAGCTAAAAACGTTTACATTTAACAATTGGCCTAGATGAATGGCTAGTAGAACTGCTTTGGATTGACAGGGTAATACATGTTCAGATATTTATAGATCATATAAACTTTGTAAACAAGCTGTAGTATTCATCATACCACGACTGATGTACAGATATGAGAAGTCCATTATATATTTGCTTGAGAACGATTTAAAATAATACAATAACAGATCTCTGGTATGTATTTTAGATCTATTCAAGTTCATATACATTTAATCATGCTAAAGTTCTAGTGGTTCTGTGCATTTAATGCTAGGATCAGTGGTAAATTACAGAGGCAACTGCCTTTTGGTCTGCTACAGAGCAGCTCTTTGCATATGCTTCAGTGTACATATCAAATCCACGACTTCATGTTGCAGAGAAAAGACTAAAAGCTGTCTAGGTCTCATTCTTGCAAACGATGGCCAGTAGGAAAGGCTTTGGAAGGCAGAACGAAGGAAAATCATCTGGGTAGAGGAAGACAAAGAAAGGTCCTTTTTGGGGAGAATGAACATATAAAAACCTGAAGATGTTGGCATAGGACCTGTCCAAGAGAAGAACAATAGATAGACAGGGAAATTTACATATATATATATGTATATGTATATATATATGTATTTCGATCCCTAGCTTACGTTAGGTTGAGCACTCTACGCTTGAGACGGTGCCATTGCTGTTGCTTTATGCTTTGCTCACTGTACTTGCGCAGTTTGAGCACTCTGACATGGTACTATATGAATCCTTTAAATTGCTTTGTAGCAGCTTTGCTACTTACATAGCTAGGATTCAGTCTCAACGCTCTGTTCTGCACTGATAAGCCCACAAAGGACGACACAGTTCTGTCTGCATATATATATATAAAACGATAGATGGATGATTATATACATACGTAGATAGATTGAAGGATGGATAGATAGATGATGTGGTCTTACTTTTCACTGCTTCAATTGTACGACGTACGAAATCATCTCACAATCACTGAGTTTAAAGAAATAATGAGCTAACAACACCGATATATAAATTAATTCTCAAACACGAAACATACTTCATCACCTAAACAAAATGACTTGCTGCGAGATCTTGTTTTTGCAAACAAACAAACTTGATTTGCTGCTGGTTTATTTGTTTGCTGCTCCTGGAAGCATCAATCAATAAGCTTTTTTCTTGACAACTTCATATATTAGATCAGAATAAAAATAAGTAGGCCTATATTAAAGATACGATTTGCTGTCAAAGTCTCTAAGTTACATGTTAATACCACCTTAGTTTGGTTAGGCGTCTTGTACCACCTACTAGTTAGACAAGTTTGGACAATGTTTGAATGCCCAATCGAAGACAGGACTAGGTAAAAATCAGTGAATGCAATATCAAGTATCAAATACACTAGATTATGTTGACACCTATGTAACGAAAGCTTATCCTCTTTAGATTTATACCAGGTTACAAACTGTGTTGAAATCTTGGAAGCTTGGATTTCCATACTGTTTAGATAAATTGAATATTTCTATTCCAAGAAGAGGATAAATATACGTTCAAGTGACTTAAACGCATAAGAGACCCTCAATTCTTTCTTGCTCCTTTAATTAAAGGAAACGTCTATATTTCTCGGGCTCTATTCTTGCCATCCACCAACAATACGCAAAGCATATAGGTGTAGTTTGACACCCAGTAGCCTTTCCTTTCATTTTCATATATAGATATGGCTCAGCTCCCTTGACACCGCACATTTGCTATAAAGTAGCTGTGGTCAATAGGCGATTAGAATATTCGGCCTTCCTCTGGTTATGAAATGATAATTAGAAACCTTCACCAAAAATCGAATTTCTATCTAAAACAGAGGAAATCGATCATAGAAGTACATCTTTGCTATAGAAAATAAGGAGTCAATGTCGAAGGGAAGAGGGGAAGTGTTTAGTATACCTACATCTGTCGACTCAGTGGAAGCCACTCTGTCGGAAGAAATAGCAATGGCGTCACAAGCTAACAACCATCTTAGACCTGTCGCCTAGAAGGTCCGCGTAAGACTTTCATGTAGATCGTTATCATCACAGGTTTACTAGCCCTGACGATGGAAGGAGGACCTCTTGAAACTCTGTTGAACAAAGACTGATTAACTGAAGTCATGATAAATTCTTCCAACAGATAAGGCAAGATAAAAAGTTTATCCTTGCAGAAGAAACAACAGGATACCAAAAGTAAGAGTGTCAGTTAACTTAATATTAACACTCTAAGTACACCATCAGTGCAAAGTAACTCTTCCATTCTTTTAAAGCTTATTTTCCCTAATTTCCTAGATGAATTGCGCATATGCAGTCTCTATGATGAGCCAAACATTTTAATACTTGGTATAGTTTAATTATAAGAAGACTTTTAAATTATGTGAAAATGACGTCTCCTCTGAATTACTTGTTGATAGTAGCCTAGATCAGTGATATTCCATTTTGGCTCAACCTCGCACTGTTTCTGCGTCTGTAAACTCCTTGTTCATCAATCGATAGCATTGGACATTCGTCCCCATGCCTTAAACTGTCTGTAGGGAAAACTCTGCAAGCTGATCAGCTTGATGCTCTTTGAGGTTCTGTTCATGGGATATGGGATAAAATGTCTGAAAGAACTGTCTGGTTCTACTTGTGCCTTGCTCCAGAGGAAATTGGATGTCCAGAACAAAGAAAGAACGGCTGCGAATGACTTAACATCCCTCTGCTGACATATGATTGACACGTCTAATCAACGTGATTAAATAATTCTCGAGAAACATTTAGGTTAATAGCCGTTAGCTCAGCAAATCCCATGCTAAAAGTTAGCGGAATTTTCTCTTAACCTACGCTTTCATGTAATCATATTATTGATTTAAAGATATAATTTTCATTGAGAATAAGAGATTACATACGTGATTGCATAATAAAACATTCTTCAGAGATTTAGGCTCTTCACTTGCAAAGTTGGGTTAGGAGACGTAATGGCCTATTAAGAACATAATGGCGATTTGTGGGAAACTCGCAACGCAAAGACTTCACTAATGCTGTCTTGACTACATGTTTTTGTGTAAGCAAAGTCAAATTACATTTGAACGGGCCACCAATGGAAGCACGCTGATGTTTTGTGAACAGCTATTTATGTCAAAGGAAATGGGAAATATAACTGTCTCTCCAAGGTTTGCTCATGCTGGGAATACTGGGTTGGAGAGCGAGCCTAAGATTACTAATAAGTGCATAATCTTTGAATAATATACACGTGAAAAATAGTGGTAGAGCCTTCTTTCTCTTGCTGAACAGCTATCTCAACTTGGTACTAACATTCATCAAACGTAAACCATATATTAAGGTCATGAGAAATGAGACTGTCAGTTATACTAAGACGTTCTTATGTTGTTACAGCTTGAGTACAGAGAACGGGGTTGGGCTTTTTTTTACTAAAACCCATAATAACGCACGTTCTCACATTTGCTCAAACATTTGCTACATTGAATTGTTCAGGTATGTATTATTGCAATGCACTTTCAACAGAGGGACAAAACTCGCACGGTAGAGGCAACCTTTTCAGTGGCGAATGGAAAGTAGCCATGGTTTGCATGATTCCATCACATGGGCGTAATCTTCAGGAGAGGGCAGATGCTGAAGTCCTCCGATAATTTTCACTTTCTCTGTTCTTTAGGATTTGGCTGTTCAGACTTTAAGTAGAAAAAGCATACTAAGCCTTATTTATGCCCCCTTATCAATAATTTTATGTGATTACACCATGACATCAAAGATATCATGCGGTACTTAAGTATTGAAAGCATTTGGTATACATAACGCATTTCGAACTTCTTCCAGATTAACTAACCTTCCGGCAGGGGAGAGTAGTAGGCCTACAAGCCATGAAGTTAGATAAATGGTCACTCTGAAATCGTTTTAAATATAAATCAATGTGTATCATAAATACTCGATGTGTCACAAGGACTTTACTGGGTGAGAGTTTACTTTGATGGAGAAGGGATAAAAGCAATCAAGTAGATTTTCAGCTACGCATTTCTCTATTTCTACATGCAAGATGTTGGAGAAAACGTTTTAACGTCCAAACGAAGACTTACGTAGTCTAACTCTTTTTATCCATATGCTTAACAAGCATGGTAAGTCAGGGCCGTAGCAATTTAGATGCGGTCAGGGGGCGCATGCCCCGCACTTGTTGCAAGCATTTTGTTACAAATGAATCCGCTGAATAGCTAAAGTTTTCTTAGACAATCTCTCTCGCCCACACACTCACACATACACGCACACACACACACACACACACACACACATGTACACACACATGCATACACGCACACACACGCACACATACACGTACGCACTTTAGGAATCTTTACTACGTCCATTTGTAGTAAGTGTATTGGGATTAAGTTGTAAATCTACCAATTATAGTCCCTGTGCGTCCAATAATACAAGGTTCACTCTCTTTCAAAAGCTAAATTTTGTCAATGCAAACACAATATCGACTTCTTAGTTAAAAAGGTACGAGCTACAGGTTTCTGACGTCATAGTTTGCTGCTTAGAAGGAAGGGTTGCCTTCTTGTAAAGAAATCTAAAATAGAAATAGAAAGTATCTCATCACCGAAACTCGAACAAGTGGTCCATGCACTCTTGGTGGGTTTTCTAGCGTCTTCATATTTCGAATCTTCTCTTTTCAATGATACTTTGAAATGAGCTACGGTTTTTACACTCAGTGTCCTATGTCTACACGAGTATCTACTAATTTTGCCGCAAACAAAGTAAACAAATGATAGGACGGATGCCTTGTCCACCGATGATTCGTTCTGGCATGTTGATTGCCGTCACCTGTGTGAAAACTCAAACTATCCATCAACTGAACCATGATAAAGTCTGTCGTCAGTAAAGAGAGAGCATGAAAAGCCAAATGGCAAGCTTGCCAACAGGTTCAGTTCCCAGCTTTAACACTGGTTTCAAAGGAAAACGAGAATGATCAATTCAGTCTCGCTGAAAAAGCGTAGGCCCTATCCAAAAACTCTTCTGTTCCCAAATGGACTCTCGAACCCAAGACTGCCGTGCAAACGCAATTCGTACCTTTCCCCACTTGGTTAAACGGCCCATTTGAATCCGTTCTCATATAAACTTAGCCTTGGTAGCCTCGTATCTAACAATGGCGGCATATAGAAGTGCCGCCAACTTTTTTTAGGTCCGTCGTCTTCAACCATTGACAGCCTTTATTTGGAATCTCTTAAAATTATTAGGAAGACTGGCCCACGGTACTTTTTCAGATACCTCCACCGCCTGATTCAGAGACAGAATCCCCCACAACCTTTTCCACAATCCCCCCACCAAAATATGCACTTCCCCAGCAGTGGGTATTTGGAGGAATATGAAGGAAATCATGCCAATGTTTAATGTATACTGTGCCTAACAGGTCCGGTGCTACTCTTCTGCCAATGATACAGCAGTCGATTGTGCAGGGCAGCACAATTATGCCCGACATGTGGGCTGCATATGGAGGAATACAGGCCATGGGATTTCCCCATCAAACGGTGAACCACACATACAATTTTGTGGATCCTGGTACTGGCGCCCAGACACAAAATATTAAGAGCGCCTTCAAGAATGCGAAGATGAGAAACAAAAGGCGACACGGGACCCATCGCGCCATGCTCGATAGTTACCTGTGCAAGTGGATTTGGCGCCAACGGTACAGAACTGTCGATTTGTTTGATCAAATTATCAACAGTACTGTACAATACGGATCCAAACTTAAAACTGTGTAGTTTTTTGTGTTTTATCTTTTGCTTCTATATCAATTTCCACCTTGAATATGCGGTGGTTGAGATATTCTTTTTCATTGCAGTTTTGAACAATAGTGCCGGGGTTATCTGGAAAAGTACGACGAGTTGTAGTAGCCTGAACAAGGACCGAAATCACATCACAAGAGAAGAGCAGCAACTTAAAGTCAAGACGGACCAAAGTACACATTATGTACAAGATCTTCTAAGATTGCGACAAAAATGGCACAACGACATAAGAAAGTTTCGGAAGTGAAATGATAGGCCGCCTTCAAAGCCAAAAACTAACACAGTAAACCTGACTTTCTATAAGAAACACGTACTGAACAATCGTAAACATTATGATGCGATATACTAATGGATGCCAACACTGGTTATTTTCAGGATAAGGAGCATGGGCGTAGATTCTGGGGGGGGACGGGGGATCAACAGGTGCCTCATTCCCCCACTTTTGGGCCCAGAAATGTCAAATTGTCCATGTTTAATCCTTTATCCCCCCATCCCCCACACACATTCGTGCAGCGATCTGCGCCCATGATAAGGAGAATAAAGATGGCCTTACTGCCACGCTGGTACTTTTCCAGATACCCCACATAGCTATTGTTCAAAACTGCACTGAAAACAGTAACCCCACCACCTTTTCCCACCCTAGCCGTAGCCATAACCGTAACCGTAACCGCAACCCTAACTCTGTGGAAAAGGTGGTGGTGGGATTCTGCCTCTGAATATGGCGGTGGGGAGTATCTGGAAAAGTGCCCAATTCTTTATCATTTAGATTGACACGTAAATCGCGTTGAAGTCGCACTCTCGAAGGGATTAAAACATTGCGAGATTAAATGAGTGTTCGAGTTTCACAGGCTATTACCACTTCCAGCTCGACTTGCATTAGGAGAGTCTGACGGGGATTATGAATTGGCCTAACCTATCTAGGGCATGATTTAAGGGGAATTGACTGTTCATCATGCAAGTCAAAGCAAAAACTTTCCTAATGTTTTCTTTCCAAGTATTAGCTCACACAATTCGTGTACATGGATGCAACAAAAATTTATACATATTCAAGTTAAATGTTTGAAACCAAATAAAAATTTTTAAAACAAGTACTCCTAAGAAAACGATCTCAATTTCACGACCTATCGATGATTGCAAAATGCCTCTATAGGTCACAATAATAGACAATCATCGGGTTTATTAGGGGAGTTCAAAATTGGCGTGTACTAGCCTTGCACATACCCCCTTATAGGCGAGCCTTAACGTCTATGCCCTTTATTACTTTTTTTAAAATCAGGCAACCCTCCTACCAAGCAATTTTCTGACACCTTTTTCATTCGAACAGTGCTCAAAGTGTCTACAAATATCATAAAAGTAAAGATGTATTTCGCCCATAGAACTGTAACTTGGTCTCAGTCAATTAAAATTCCACGGAAAATTTGGTCTCGATGTGAACAGAAGACTGTGATGAAGTTATATGCCGGTAATATCAAGTCCCAATGTTATCGTACATCTTTTGGTCTACGTAACGTATAGAAGCTAATCCTCAATCGAGAACATTTAAGTGGGAAAAAATGTTCGTGCTCACACAGCGCCATACCTTAGTATCAATTGATAAAAACAATGACAAGAGGAAACAACCAAGCAAGCTCACAGGGGATACGTCATTTAATTAGTCTGGAATCTCCCAAACAGTTTGAGTGCAATGTTGTCACAATCCTTCCGATACTGTTTCGCGAGTTGCGGCGTTTATGAAAAAAGTCCTCGATATTGAATTTCTTGAAGGTTGAGTTTGTCTTCGAATAACTTACTTGTTCGGCCTACCAAGGGTCATGGAGGGCATCTGATGGCTTTGAGCGCATTCTTCGCGTCGCTCCTTTATCTTTGGCTGCATTCCGTTGTTTATTAATCCGTTAGTCAAGGCGATGGTGAGCTATCCCGACGACATATGTGCTGAGTGAGATAGCCCTGTCGTGTTCAAATTCTAGATTGTCTTGCCAAGGGAGAGAAAGAGATTAAACAGTTGGCTGGACACGCTGCAACTGAGCGGCACAAACGAGAGGCATCAGCAATCCTGACTAGTATACCCACTTAGGTTACTCTGCTAGCTTAGTTCTGACAGAGTGACATTGAGAGGATCTCAAGGATCACAGCTATTTAAACAAATACAGAGGAAATGGACAGATTTTGTAGGTAAGTGAAGAGTTTGTTTGCTTAGCTAAGAGACAGCTCATAGATTGTAGCGATTTAGTTAAATATTCCGGAGACGATCGATTAACACTTTCACAGTTATTGCTATTGAAGTTCACCAGCATTGCCATGGGCTTTTTGAATGTTTGCTATCCTATTGATAAAATCAAGTTTCCTTATATTATTAGGAAACTATAAATTTTCCTTTTATGCCTATTCTCAGGTATTAAGTTATCTATTATTTTATGTTCGTCACGGTCTGAGTGCCACACTCAAAAATGTCAGGGATGCAATTTCTAGAGGAGAATTTTATTTTGAAATTAGGAGACATTTTGTTTCCCTTGTGTGAATTGCAATGGTTATCATGACAGTTATATATCGTCTTACACAAGCATCGGGTGTCGTTTGCTTCCCACAAGAATTCTTTCATGATTGATGTCTGGGAGCGGGGTTTGCCTTGTTTAAGTTCATAGCAATGCATCGTAATTCCTGTATCATCGAGCTAGTGAAGGAACATCCGCAAAGGACTTCAGATCTGTTGCTTGTTGTAGGCCTATAGTTTGTAATTGAGATTCTATGAAAAAAGGCGGGTAATAAACTGAATCTTTATCTAGTTAGGGGCTTTATTGATACGCGATATATTTCTTCAAGTATGTCCCTATTGAATTATGTAGGCCCTATACATCCTTTCTTAAAATCCGAAAAAGAAAATCAAGAGAAGTGTCGCTACCGCTTAACTTTAAGAGTGCTTATATTTCTGCCCTCTATCATTTCGAGACGGATGTAAACATCCTATATTTGTTGGATCTTCAAAATCCAAATACAGTTTTAGTCTGATATTTGCAGAGGCTGTCACAGGCACGGGGGTTTTTTGCAATAAGAAACGTGACAAGCCCTGGGCTAATAACGTCGCTGTCAAAAAACTCATCAGTCTAGGATCAAGTCACCAGCTATTTTCCTAATCATTTTCAGACGAAATGGATTCTCATTTCATCTTGTTAGCTAGATTACAGTTAACCTTTTGAGAGAAGATCAAACCACACTTAATTATCGCCAATTTTTAAACGTTGAAACAGTGATGTTACCCAAGGCAACATCCTTAAACAAAATGGTCAGAAGTCCCATGTTACATGCCCTTCCCAATTTTGATGGTTATCACAGACGGCATGTTATTTGTCTTTAGTCGTATTGGTTTGTCAATTAAGTCCAGGAAGCTCAGTTTAATGGAAGACACGTTTGGCGCATAATCGCGATGGAAGTATCCGTTTTGAGATCTGACGAGACGCCATGTCACACTACACTGCAGTGGCAGTACGCGTTTCCAGTCACAATCGTAAACCATTCAATAAAATATAATAATGTACATTACGCAGACCTTGCTATTTAGCTAAGAATTGAGACCAGAGATAGGTTAATTCCATTCCTTTATTTCAATTCAACATAATCGACACTTTGAATAATAAACCTTGATTTCCACTCTAGAAAAGCTATTACTTGATTTATTGATTGCAACCTACGTAACACGATTTGGGCATCCGTTGTCTGATTTGTCTCTTTGTTATTAAATCAGCCAGGTGTTTAATGATATAATTTTTATTCATAACGGGGCTTGGGTGTATCAAAACGGAAAATAAACTTAGACTTGACGTAAACAAACTTCGAGAAGAGACAGCTTCCATGAGTGTGTTGTGGTTAACTGACTTAAATCACAGCTGCAAATCATAACAAACTTGTCTAGGCGATAAGCTGATTCCGTTTGGAAGCGTTTTCTGTACCTAAGGTGTACATTTTCCTTGGAAAACCTAACAGACCTACAAAATATCTAGAAGGGAAGTTTTCCTGACTTCAAGAGCCTTAAATTTGATTTCGTGATCAACACTTGAGATGAGAAGCGATGTCTTGTCAGCAACGCCAGACGCCCCATCATCTGTACTTTGTTTCATTATAATTAGCTATTGAAGCATTGCTGTTGATGAATGGTTTGGTTTGCTAATGAAAGCCGTTTAAAAAGCCGTTATCTTTCAACCCCATGAATATCAATCCGTTAATATTGTGTACATTCAACTCATGTACATTTGGTACATCGAATGATCTACTAAACAATTTCTGAGGAAGCCGCATTCGCTATTGTTGATCTGTTAATAGCAAACTTCGACTACAGTTTTGATTTAAAACCGGTTATGATATTAGGATGGAAAACGAGTGAAGGGGCTGGCAAATGCCACTTGTGCATCGGAACATAAAAGAAAGGTCCTCCAAAATGGTAGGTGATATTACGAAAATGTGTCGAAGTACATGGGATTCTTTAAACGTTGCATGCATCGCAGATAAAAAGGTGATAGCGTTTTTTGCTGTGGGTCAGTAGGGAAGCAAGGGCGCTAAAGGGCGTCGTTGGAAAGGAGGGAGAGAATTAACACCGCATATCGTAATCGTAACCAACTCAAACTCTTCCTCCTTGACGGAGTTACTATTTTAAGATTTCAAAATCTTCTACGATGAACTTAAACGTGCATTTGTTCCTATGCATTTTTCTCTTCTAGGGTTCAGTAGTCATTAATTTTCATGTCAGATATCATTTCATTTTACACAAAACATACACACCACGGATTTTTAATCCACTGGACAGCTGTGGGTCTGACATGGTGAACTTGTGTAGGCCTATTTCCCGGCAACAGGAGAAGCAATGGAGGTGTGCATGTATTTGAGAAGCACTTTAAATTAACAATATCGCAGCACAGTCGCCTCAGAGTTTGGAAGGGATGTTAACGAACGTTGGGTTCGTTTTTCTTTCGTCTTCTGTGCAGTAAAATGAAAGTTTACATCAATTTAGAACCAGAAATATGCACTAGTCAATTTGATGATACTCGGGTAGTTGAGGTCTCAATGCTGATCTGTAGCGCCTATATCTTCGATGGAACATCTTTATCATAGGTTCAGACACAATTCTCTTTTGGTGGCATAAGTTTCGATCCACCTAGTAACATGGAGTTGCCATGCAGAGTTTCCTCTCTTCTGTCTTGGATGATTGTAAGGAGATAGGTAGTTTCAACTTAGTAAAGCACTGATTTTCTCCGAACCCTGTTAAATAGTCAGAAAACATTAAAAAGCGTAAAGGAGATGTTCTTGTAAAACGTAGCAACTAATGTCAAGCCGGGAGATTGGTATAAAAACGGAGGGCAAAAAAGACCTGTCGGCAAAATTAATAGCGAGGAGCGTACGGGTGAGTAAATGCCAAGTTGCCCTTAGCCACAGAATTGTAAAGAAACAGAAAAGCAACCATTGTCGGAACGATTGATGATTTACGAGTCATCAGATTTCTGGGAACGGGTAGGGCTATTGTGATCATACGTCAACCGCTTTCCCATACAACAGCAAAACGAGGCAAAGATCTTCGTTGTCAGAGCTTTTTTACAATTTCAGTTTACGATTCACCAACGAGGAACTCGAACGGATGAATATACCTTGACGATACGTTATTCCTCTTATGAGTCACGTATGTTACTTTTTATATAACTAGATCTTGTGAACTCGTCAATCAAAACCGTTGGCAGAGACCATCTAATATGAACTTTATTTCGAAGTAAATGATGTACTAGTATCTAATCATACTTAAATTTGCCTAATTCGGACAGCCAGTCTCCCGAATTTAAATCTCCGTTTAAATAGAAGATGTTGATTCAGACTGCGTTTACACAGCTATGAATATGTTACTAAATTGTGAAAGATACGGCTTGCGTTTACACGGGTATTCTTTATTCCGTTTCCATTTGGGAACGGAACCTTTCCTATTGGGTATGCTTCTGCAGCGAGACAGAAGGGATTTGTTTTCCTTGACAATAAGTTGTCTTGAATTATGGAGGAGAGGACATTAGATCGTGTTGTTGAGTGGCGCGAATTGTAGTGAGTTGTTTACATCGTGATGTACAATGTTCTGAGAAAAATACAATAGATTTATTGATAGAATTAAATCTCGCAACATCAGACAGAATAACTACATTCAATGCCATTTTCATTTTAGCGCTTATTAATCGACTATAACGAATAATCGTGAAAAATAGCAGATAATCGCCCCGACACATTTGTGTTGGAAGTTGATCATTGTGACATCCCCATTCTGTAATGAATGTTTGCATTGTGTAGGTTGACGTTATTGTGTAGTCATGGTATGACGGAGTGTATTGTCTGATAAATGTGGTATGCCTAAAGATGTGCTCTTAGCAGAGCAAGCCTGTGTAGTGTAGTGGTTAGCACGCTGGACAGCAGTACGGAAGGCTGTGGATCGAAACCCGGCACGGGCATCAGTTTTTCAGCAATTTGTTAGCTTTAGATACTTCCCTCCCCCTCTCATACTCACTCTGTATGACTTTAATCATGGTAGGCTGAGGTAATTTTTTTCCTTTCGATACAAAAGCGACTTCTCCCTACTTTAAGTTCTGTAGTTTTTCTTATTTTCCTAAATCGATATCCTTATCGAAATGGTAAACAAAATTATTACAAGAAACTGTGCGTGGGGCAGTTGCAATAAAATAACCTCAGCTGCAATAACAGATAAATTTCGTGATCCTGTAAATTCCTATCCCCTATTCAAAATCAATGCAAATTGTACAAATTTATTACATATCAATTTACCACTCGCGTCCAATTTGAAAGAAAGGGTCACGTTTTCGTCGTTACGCATTTTTTGTGTCATCTTACTTGTAAGCTCTTGTCTTGTGTTTGGCCCGGATAACCCGCCCAATCCGATGATGATGTGGTTAAATCGTAAACCATGGTCACGAAAATCAGAACGTAGGTTTTGCGTCATTCCTACTGTCTATTAGTATCTACCTCGTTGATAAATATTGGTGAAAAAACTGCTTGTTTCCTTTGATTGACATTGTGGCAACCACTTTTCAGGCCTGGTAGTTGTACCTGTGTCATCAAATTGGGATTTGTTTTCAGGTATTTACATCGAAGCGACTGATTCGGTTTTTAAATGATTCCATTTTTAAAGGCGTCTTCATCTGATGCCGGATAGGGAAAGGTTTCTATGTAAATGTAAGGCCAATCCGGCATCATTTTATTCCGTTTTCAAATATAATCGGCATAATTAATTCTTGCTAAATGTGAGATCAGAATGATCCATGAAAAAGAGACTTTCTCCATCTTATCTATCCAATCAATTTGTGCAATATCCTTCTCTTTAAACACCTTAGGGGTATGGTAGTTGGATTATTGTAAATATGATTGCCATGAGACTCTAGCACAAGTCCGCCGCTGCTGCAGCATTGCGGCAGGTGTTTCGTCAATATTAAATTACGCTATGTCCACAAAAGCCACAAATGCTGACCCATTATCACAAGATGAAAGAATCCAATGAATTATCTTGTGACTATGCCTTACTTGGCTTCAAAAGAAGTTTGAAAAGTTGCACATTTTTTGAAAATTCATCGGAAAGCAATTTAGCCAATTATTTTTTGCTTGGGCAAGTAGATGCAGAACAATCAAGGTTACATGAACCACTGGCAGAGGAAGACCGAAGAAAACATGAGAGGAGGTGATAAGGATGGATCTCAAACAAAAAGGTGTCAGCAGAATCCTGTTGAAGGATAGGATAATTTGGAAGTCGATTTCAAGAAAGCGTCCAACACATGCTAGCATGTAGCCTAAAGCGGACGTTAAACCGAATATGATGATGATGATGTAGGTTGAAAGAGAGACTATTTCTTCCATTCGTCATATAAAGTATGTTATCTTCACGGGACTTTGCGCCCTGTACTCCCTCATGGGTTCTACCTTGAGCTCAAGCTGCAAAAGCCTATTTTGCACCGCACTCCTGTTTTAAGGTTTCTAGCGGTCCTGAGTTACCAAGTACGCAAAGCTATACTTTACTGGGCGGAGTCTCACACAAATCTGCACAGACGTTTTGGTGACTGTCGGGTCCAAAAGCACTTTTTTCTTCAAATAACATTGACTTATGACAGTCTGCTCGACGGGTTCCGAATGCACTTTATGTATTTACCAGACACCAAATGTGTTTTCAGCAAACGCCAAACCTCTGCTGAATAGTACCTTTTAAAATATTGTAATTTAAGGCTTTAACCTCAAGTTTATCCGTCAAGTATGAAAATCCTGGACCCATATATTTTCAAGCATTGACTCGCCCGGTAACATAATTGTCCTCAAATGATTTGTGGTCAATCTTCTATATGCATCAACTGTTATCACCGTACAAAAAAATTATCTATGATTTGCCCCAAATTATCATCAAATAAGCGACCCAAAATTTTACTGCCAATTTTATCAAGTTGATAATAGTTAATACTAAACAATGAAATAACTTCTTCGATGTTTAAGTAAGCAAGTTTGATTGTTTAAGTGGTATCAAGTTAAGTAGTGACACAGTACACAATAGTGGCATAGTGGTAGAATGTCAGACTCACACTCCGAGGGTCGTGAGTTCGAACCGCAACATCTCCTCTCGTGAAGTGGGAAACTAAGTTTCGAGAGATAGGGCAGAGGGGGGACTACATGCATGAATAGCAAGAATTGCAAGCTTAAAATAGCATGAAAGTAAGCATAAAATGTAAGCATGAATAGATTGTCATTCAAAAAGGAAAAGTAACGCGTTCCGGGTAGTGGCTTTGGCCTTGATCCGCGTGAATATAATAATAATTTTAAAAAAAGTATCATGTGAGAAATAAATATCCCAGAATATTTTGGAAGAAAATCTGGATCATCGATCAACTACTCACACACGGAATAAAAAAAATTGTAGCTCGACTTGTCCTATTTTCACATATTAGATTTTATGAGCGATTAAAAGGGCTGATATTTCATGGAACCATGCCATTACTTATCATAGAAGCGATTGTTTCCGGTAGGAATTTTCAGGAAGTGCTGAAGTTCCCAGGTTTTCGTCACAGCCGAGAGATGAAACATATCAATTTCACAAGCGACGTGTCCTGTTGATATTCGCACAAGGTGACCTTTTCAAGTTATACAGAACACACAAATAGGATGTTTTGCTTACTTCTTCCACCGGAACACAATGCCACTGAGTGGCGGGCAAAGTTGACCGTTAGTGGACTCCTGGTGAGACGTTCACCACCTTGCCTCATTACCGTATTTGTAAGTTTGTTATTTAGCTAGTTGTTTAGATCGTAAAATTGTTTATTTGTCCCTTAGTTGTTTACGTTATTTGTCTAGTTTGAAATAGACAAAGTGAGTGAATGAGTAAGTATGAGAACGAGTGTATGAGTTAGTGATTGACTGAGTCACTGACTTAGTAACTATGTAAATGATTCAATTGATATACTAGATAAGCATTACGTTTGAGAGGTCATTTGGTTCAGATAGTTACATCATTTATTTTTCGGTAGAGGTAAACCTAAAGGTAGTTGCAACGTGATGTTAATCTACTGTGGTGACCCTCGGTTCAAGTGCTGTATATACAGACCACCCTCACTATCACGTTACTACATTTATCATCTCACATCCTGCAGCAAACACAGCTGCTATCGTCGGTTCATATATCACGTAGACGAGTTATCAGAGAAGGCTTCTAAGTAATGAACGTCATTAGTAACACTTAATATCTCTGCTGGGCATCAAAAGAATATTCACGTAGTCTACGTTTAAGAATTTATGTAGGAAGATCTTATATTGACGTGAAGTGTAAGAAGGGCAGTGTAAGAAAAAGGTAAAGGCTTTAGAAGTAGGTTATGGGCACCCTTAAAGGGAAGTTGCGAAAATTTTGGAAGTACTTATCAAGACTTTATATGGTTAGGTAAGATAGCGTATTCAAAACCAAGTGGTATCTTGTTTCTTGAATTCAACACGATTTTTTGCTAAACGTTTATCTGCAGTCAAAGGCGCCCCGAAAGGAACAATTTGATACAAGCCCACTCCCTAGGTGCTGAATGCAACGTTTTGAGGATAATGAATTAACTTTGTACTCATTTGGTTGATAACATTTGTGTGACTGCTCATGAAACATTTCATGGAAGAATTTTTGCATTTACATCGTTTAACCCAGAAGTCGAATGGAACATGTTTGAAGGGAATATAATGTCATAGAAGGTAATAGAAAGGTAATGGAATGCTATCATTTCCACGTAAATAAGGGTCTTTCACATACGGAGGAATGTGTGGATGAACCCAAGGTGGTACAATGTTTTTGCTGTTATGGAGGTACTTGTATTATGGAAGGAGACAGGAAGTCAAAAGACGAGGTGAATTGTAACAGTTGGATAATTTCAATGACAAGGTAGGACGATACATCCCTTTGTCACTGAAAGTACTTTTTACTTTGGCCATACTGAATAGCAAGTGACCTATGCGGTTTATAATTTATCTGGCTTCTAGGTGGTGCGTGCAGACTTTTCCGGCCGGAATGCATATTTTAAGTCAGTCATTTAGTCTGCACGCAGCCTTAGGTAATACTGTTTTTGTAGTTTAAGGAAGATAACAACTTGATGACATGCGAAATACCTTAAAGGTAAGTACTTCCGGAAGTGAAAGGACGGGCAAAGGTAGATTTGACATTTTATCTGAAAGGGGGATGCTAGTACAAACTTCCTCGTAGGGAACCAGTCTTAATAACTGGGCTACAAGATATGCGTCAATAGTTGTAATATAGACGTTAAGGTGCCATAGTATACTGGCAGGCCCTTACACAAAGTTGGTGTCAGCTATTTCATTCTGTAGATATTTTATTGTAGCGATACAACCAACCAGTTTTCTGTAGGTTTTTATGGCTTTTATGTCGTCAGGCGTAGCCACTGTGTTCTCGTCGTTCAGTGTGCATTCAGTCCACATTTATCCTTACCTTGCCTTTCTCTTGCCTTGCCTTTTGCTTTCCTTGCCTTTCCTTGTCTTACCTTTTGCTGTCCTTGCCTTTCCTTGCCTTACCATTGCCTTACGTTTCCATTGCCTTGCCTTTCCATTGCCTTGCCTTTCCATTGCCTGGCCTTTCCATTGCCTTGCCTTTCCATTGCCTTGCCTTTCCATTGCCTTGCCTTTCCATTGCCTTGCCTTTCCATTGC
>JAAAKL020003903.1:0-22034 GCA_010016065.2 Carybdea cf. marsupialis auct. non (Linnaeus, 1758) | reverse complement strand
TGGGGTGGGAGGGGGGGGGGGGGGGAGGGGGGGGGGGGATGCTGGAAAATCTTTTTGAAGGAAAAATTCCACAGAAATTCCCCTTGATGTATCATTATAAGTATTCTGAAGTTTGTTGATGGTACAGAATAATAAAACTGCATGAAATAGCGAATTCATTTTGTACTTAAAAGCTGTTTTCGTCTGACACTCCTCAGAGTACAATTCGCCAGAAAATAACCAAAAAGGAAATGAACGAAATCATTTACCCAACTGTGTTTTACACAGCTTTTAAGCTTTTAAGTACTAAACGAATTCGCTATTTCGCTATTTTGTGCAGTTTTATAAGTATTGTACTGAATAAGCGCAACGACGAAGAATCAGATTGTCCTGAATATGTTTACAGGAGCCGAAAAACATGATGAGCACATTATCCGTATACAAGAATTTGGCCAAGACGATAAAATTCGAGTACACTTCCATATGATTTCTAGATCATCCTCTGAACATCCTCTGAACATCCCATTCAACATTTTCCCTAAATTCCCTCCAAAATTGACCCCTTTCCAGAAAAATACCAAAACTATTTAACCTAAGTTGACAGAGTAAATGTTGTGTTAATCGATCCAAATTCTTAATTAAGTGTTTTATCATTTCAAAGCATTGCTCGATGTGTCAAGGTATGATGAGAGATTGCTAAACTTAAGCGGAAGATTCCCTTAAAATGCTTTGGACGTTTAATGTAATTAGTGCCCGGATGCTCCTTATCATTACGCTATATCATCGAATATTCATAAATTCTTTGAAAATCGGCCAAAGTTGACTTTTCATGATTCTGTAAGGGGCATGGGCCAGAGGTCGTGACCACTCTAAAAAATACTGGATCGAGCATCTTCCGTCTCAAAGTCTGGTCAGTCGCTGGACGCCATTTCAGTCTCCATGATACATTGCTTACAAAAAATCTTACGTAACATGGCGGACCTAATTTTAACGTATGGGGACTACTATTCGTGATCAAACTTTTTTGCTGCCAGAAATAACGGGAAGCTCGATCCAGTCTTTTTTAGAGATCAGTGGTCGTGGCATACACTGCCATTTTTGACTCTTCTGATTTGAATTCCTCTCTCCGCGACTCAATTTTCTATTCATAGTTACGGTAATTGTCATTACTGCCATGTGTCGAGGCGTTTCTTGGTGTAATCAAACATCGGCGATTACAGTATAAACACGTTTAAAAGTACAGGATCCGTGTAGGAAGAGGACGAATTGCATGATGCTAGCATAGTGCCAAAATACAAGTGCCGGATTTAGAGTCATCAGAGAGAGGGAGGGTCTCGTGAAAAGGCAAAACGTGCAACGCTTTAGCTCTTTTGTACTCCAAAACATAACTATCTTCCCATTTCAGCTACTCTACTTGCAAAGGCCTTTATTTTATCTTGCATTCTCCAGTAAACGAGTAAACTTCGTAAAAACCGGTAGTTTATTAGGGAGAGTGTGCGCCATTACGCCGCTTCCGCTGGGTCCATCCCTGTATTAAAAATTCATACCGACTAAAACGCGCACGTGATCAGAACTGAATGATATTTTACCTAAACACAAAATGTCATTGTCGTAACCTTACCTGGTTGTATAAGGTATCACCAAGCCTAGAAAGTTGAAAATAAAAGAAATGATTTATCATCTGTCAAAATTGGTTAAAGCAAACAGGGTCTTCTTTTATACTGTTTATGCATGCCTTTGACGGGGTCCTGGAAGGAAAAAGAGCATTTCACTAGTCCAGAAGCTCGACAGGAATCTACGAGGATACACAGTAGTTCTATGGGATCCTGGCAGTCTGCGACTAATTGCAAGATGGATTTATCTTTCAGGGGTCTTTGTTCTGGGAGCCTTGGTTTCTTTTGACTTCAGGGAAAACTGATCTGGGCCATGAAAACACATGAGATGAATCACAGTATCAGTGACGTAACCGCAATAAAGATACAGGGGAGAGGGTATCACAGCAAAAAGATCTAGTACACAAAGTTTTTCGTAAAAAATGAACAGCGTAGACGTAGAAAACAAAACATCAAAAGTACAACAAGGCCTACCCACTGATCCCCCCTGGCTACTTTTATGGCAATATCTATGATTACGGTGCTACGATACCTAAATCTGACCTGGCATCAGCTTATGGGTATAGAAATACCAAGATCACGTCTTTTCATCAAGCGCCTTAAACATCGTGATCCACAATATTAGTTTACCATGCGGAGATTCATTTTCAAGAACAAACTTTTCTCACTCTTCGATCACATATTTGTTCTTCCTGGGTAAACAAAGCTGACTGATATTTCCCGGAATCAGATCAGCGATCGAATAACAATACGGTTCTTCCTAAGTATTTGCGTCAAAAAATGAGTGAACAAGGAACAGAAACTAAATTCCTTTATTCCTATATCGTATCCTGTTAACTCAACAACACGTAGATCTCAGAACAGCGTGCCAAAAGGCTGCTGAAAATGCTCATTGACTAAGATTTTCTAAACAGACCAAACAACACATTCCAAAAAGACGCCCAAAGAAGGAAATGTGCCAAGATTTTGTTTAGGAGTGTGACAGAATATATACAAAAAACCGTAGGCATGTCTTAGTTTTCAACGCAGTGTTCATCTGCTGTCTTATCCATGGGCATATTGCACAATAAAGGTTGTCGATCAAAAATCACCTCTTAAGTTCAAGACCTTCAACATAGCTTTGTTAAGGGTTGGGGGAAAACAAGTGCAGGGTAAAAAAAAATTATAAAACGCACGTCAAAGTGTGGAGAGTATCCCCACGCCCCTCTGGAACGAAAGGCCCTGCTATGCACTTTTTTCACAACATTCACAGTAAAGCCCCATATACACAGTGCAACATATTGTATCAACATATTGAACACAAATTGTTCTGAGGACGCAGTCTTCTTGTACAACTGTGTTTCATAACCACGTTTCCATTTGGAACAACAAAATTTCATATTTATGTTAGAGAAAAATAGGACAACTGAAACTCAGGTAAAGCCCTGTATACACGGGTCAACATGTTGATACAATATGTTGTGCCCAAAATGTTGCATCATGTAAACAAACCATGTTGTACAACTTTTGTTGCATGCAACATGTTGCTACAACTGATTTTAGAATAGAACAGGTTATATTTCTCACAACATGTTGTGGCAAATCAGCCAAGGAAAGATGCAATTACGAGGGTCAAAACGCAGTTGTGAAACCAAGTTAACAACAAGACAGGGTCCTCAGAATGAGTTGTGTTCAACATGTTGGTACAACATGTTGCACTTTGTATATGGGGCTTAATTCACCCATTCCCAATCTCAAAATTCTTAAGTCAGTTGTATCAACATGTTATGTGCAACAAAAGTTGTACAACTTAATTCGTTTACACGATGCAACATGTTTGGGGCAACATGTTGTTTCAACATGTTTGGAGCAAAATGTTGTGTCAACATGTTTGGAGCAACACGTTCTGTCAACATGTTGCACCGTGTATACGGGCCTAATACAATATCTTCTAGGGTCATTTGAAGCTCGTCGCCAAATTGCCATCTCCTCTCTTCTATGAGTCTTTTGTGTTCCTCTATAAGTTCTATGAGGTAATAATGAGTCCTCTTTGGCTTCATTCAGCTTTCAACAGTGTCATTCCTTAGAGAAATCAGCAGCTTGACTGTAACTCTTTACCAACTTGCAGGGCTAAGTACCCTTCATGGGCTCTTGCATTGGCTATTTACAACTAATGGGAAAATATAGTATTACTAGAAATACAACCATATCAACAAAACCCAGTATCGGCAGATGATCTATATTTACAAGGTAAATGCAGTGCATGCAAAATATTGTCCATCATTCGATTTCCATAAAATGTGATGTTACACTTAAGCACTCGTTTCCTCCTTTTAGGATGAAATCGTGGCTCTGTCTTAAACGGAGAAAAGAGATAGAAAACAGAGAAATCGGTAGCACTGTTTTCCAAACGCATGCCTCTTTTATGTGACCAATCCACAGAGCGTGGCAATGGTCCCGAACATTTCCACTAGTTAACCCCAAACCCTTGCTGCAAATGCATGGGCAGAGATTCTTTAGCTCAAGTTTCTATGCACTGTAACCTGCTCCAAATTCAATGAGTGTGCTGTAAAGTCTCCATGGATGTTGAAATAACATTGATTTCAATGAACAAAACGAAAATTCAAGACGTTCCGTAATTACTTTTTTGGACCAAGTTATCATTCGCCTCACCTTCAAATAACTTGACTTATGTCGGGGGCTCCCATACTTGATTTTTCTAAGGGGGGCTTTTGGATCCCCCATATGTAAAATTGGAATGGTAAGCCGCACCGTAATGAACTTGTCATGCTTACAGTGTTATCACCACAACTAAAATAGTGACAAAAGTATTGACTTAGATAGACATATACTTGTCGACCTAGGCCTGGGTCATCAGCATGGCTTCTCTGAAATCACCATTGGCCTTCCAGGATTTGAACCAAGATATTTATATGACTGGGTGAAGTTAATTTTAGTTGCATTCCAGTCCTTGGAATCCTGCAAGGATGTCTAGGAGATGAGCAATAATTAAGGAATTAAGCAAGTCTGGACAGTGCAAAATGTGTCCAGTGGCACTTTCCATAAAGAAAACAGATCATGTCTAGTTGTCCATAACTTCTCAAGACCTCTGAGGGACACAAAGAATTTTAGCATGCAAGATTTTCAAAAAAATTTGTTGCAATCCACAATGTTGATTTTCAAAAAATGTTCTATGATCAGGTCACATTCATGATATAATCATGTCTTTCCTATGAAAACTGCTTCCATGCAAAACAAATGTAGGCTTGGTGTACTCCAATCATTTCTTTACCTCAGTGAAAAAGTTGAATTATCAGATATCGACTCAGTTTCTTTACAAGTGTCTTATGGTATAACCATATTCTCGGTATCAAAACTGCTTCTATAAAGTTTGAACAACTCTCTAATGACATAATCATGTTATTCTTCAAAAAACTACTCTTATACAAAACAATTATAGGTTATGGTGCACTCCAACAACTTCCTTCCTTCACTGAACAAGCTCAAGTATCAGAAACAGACACAGTGGTACCGCTGTGCAAAAAAAAGGGGGAGGGGCAGAGGAAGGTCAAAATTTTAGCATGCCCCCCTACTGATATTTTCATTCTTAATCTCCTCCTAATTCTAAAAACACAGTATTTGAATCAAGGCTTTAGGCCTATATAAGAAACAAAAGAAACTAAATTAGAATTACCCTTTAATTCAATTTTCCCCCAGAATTTTCTTCCTAGTGGGTAAAATTAGTAAAATCTGCAGTCCATGATTAACTGTAACAGTAATTTACATTCAGTCCCCTCCCCCTCTATTAGTGGAAAATGCTTATAAATGTATAATATACTTTCATCTTTCAAAAATTCTTTTTTTCTATCAAAATGCAGTGATCAAGATTATATCCTTATGACCAATATTCCTAACCTAATTTAAAGCCTTAAACAGTTGTTCTTTATGTAATGCTCATATTGATAAGCACTATTCTCCTTTAAAACAAGCTCCAGTTGATGAAAAACTTACAAGCATGACAATCTCTAAGTTCCAGTTAGTTGAGCCTAAGCCTTTACAATGTCCCAAAGGCTTTCGATCTTGCCATATTGTCACTGAATTTCACCTCTAACAAGAATTCTCCAAAACATTTTATATCAAATGCATCAAATCTTTTTTCTTATATTGAATACATCTTCTTAAAATCTTCTTAATAGATATCACAATCACCATTTATTGAGTACTCCTGGTGCCCTAAGCCTATTGACCGAGTGGGCTACTTCAGAAATCTGGTAAGTTAGAGCAACAGTGGTGACACATTGCTCACTCCCTGTTGACCTAGCTGGTACTATCAAATGTTGGTAATGTAACGGGGTAAGACAAGATCAGAGGTTGAGACAGTGATGGCTTTAGGGTATGGTGGACAGGGCGGTATCCCAGGGCCCCATGCTCAAGAAGGGCCCCATGCTCTCACCTCAGAAAAACTTTCTAAGTCGATTTCTCCATTTTTCAAAAAGATTTTTCAGTAATTTGAGAAAGGATGAGGAATCACAACTAACCACACAAGTAAAACCAGAACGTAATTTATTAAAAAAGTCAAAACCCACAACCAAAAGAAACAGCTGTAAAAAGGACCCCATGCTGGAAAAGTTCCCAGGGCCCAACATGTTGGAGAACTGCCCCTGGGTTGAGAAATACTGAATTATAATTTCCTTTGGTAATATCTGTACAACTGGATTGCCAACAGTTAGGTTTTGTGTGTGGTAGTACCAGCTGGAGCATTACAAAAATTTTAGTATCTCCTGCTTGTTAAGTTATGTTATACCATTTTGGACTCCTAGAAAGATTGAATGTTCATAGTGGGCTTGTGCTATTGCATCTGATGTAAAAGAGTAAGAATTGATATCACACTTTTACTACAAAATCAAGGCTTGTACTAACTTACTGGCTTCGGTGAGTTGCATTTGGCAAATGAAGCCCTCATTGCAATGCACGCCTTTTAAGAACTTCTGTGCTTACATATACCAATGATGGTTTACCTCACAGTCGATCACAAGCCCCTCAAACCAATTTTTTCATCCAAGGAAGCTCTTTCTTATTGGTTGATTCTAGCTGCTTTCCTGTTTATATGATGTGTTGCATGATATGTTCTCAAGATCAAAAGCGTAGATATTTCAAGAGCCACTTTCTTGTCTATTGTTACTCACAAATTGATGCTACATTTGTACATTGTTTGCTTGGCTTAGCTCCTCATACATAACAAGAATAATGTTCAATGTTTCACAATGAAGGTTTGTCAAGACTTGCAACTATACCAGCAAGGAGGAACAGACTCTGATTTGAATAATGTAACAGTTTGCCTTATTACTGGTGGTAATTGATCTTACTGTTAACGAGATACAATGCTGTACCAAACTACCTCAAGCCTACGAACTAATAGTTAAAGTTGATCACAACATTTTGAACTGTACAAACGGAATGTACTATGAGCATTTCAGTGACGTTATTGTTAACAAGGGTGTATCCTCTTGTGAATTAGAGCAGTAATCCCTAATAAACCACAAGAGAGACTACCAGGGGAATTTCACGGGGTACATCATCTAGGATTAGTTTAGATGAAGGCCCTAGCAAAAAACATATGTCTGGTAATCAACTAACAACCAACAACTCAACCTAACACCCAAAACTTACAGCAATAAACAACTTGCTTATTACCAGCTAATAGCGAAAAAATTACTTTTTCCACACCTGTGGGGTGCCGATATTGTTCCTTGGGTTTGCGACAGGAAAGGTGTGAAAACACTTGAGTACATGTATCTACAGTACAGTAAAAAAATTCTAAGTAATTGTGATTTAATCCCTCAAGCCTCTTCAAGCCTTATCATATCTCCAGCCTACCAATACGAGTTGTGATCTGCACGGCATAATGGTCCGCGACTTCCAAGAGATGTAACACAAAAAATACGAGCAATGTGTGCAAACTTGAATAACGTTGGCATATGCAGGACTTGCTTACCTCAGATCATTATGGCGTAATGCACTGCCAGCGACAATACAGAACGAAAACAAAACTGTCAGGATGCTTTCCTTTGACATGTTGTTGGTAATCTTTGCGCACATTCAGTGTAACATTGTCTCTTTCTTCGTCCTTCTTTTGCGTATAGCTATAATGGAGATCATCGAAATTTAACCTTCGGTCACTATTCGAAAACTGATCTGTAACGAGCTGGTACGAGCAAGTCAAAGTAAGATAGCTCCGCATGAAGCCTTACAAGCCAGCGCCATCTTTGTTCTTGATCCTTGTTGAGAAGGTCTGGAAATAGTGATTCCTCATTGTCATTCGCCAGTTGATTGGTGCAGGCGTCAACTCTTTGATACCGCGAATTTCAAACTCAATAAAGTGTTACAACTTGATGTACGTAAACATCAATGGGCGTAGATTCTAAGGGGACGGGTGGTCCCCCCTCACTTTGAGACAGCTGCTTTATCCTACCCACTTTTGGGTCCAGAAATGTCAATGTCTACGTTTAATCCTTTTGTCCTGCAAACGTTTGTCAGTGACGTTTATACCACCAAAAACAACATCACCTTGGCCAATTTTTCGAACTTCTGGTCAAAGTCCTGTGGCACTTTTCTAGCTGGATACATCATTACACACTGATACTAGAGTTTCTATCATTAAAGATACCTATTTGGGCATCTTTGCCAGTCGGGCCGAGAACGATGTAAATTTTGTAACAAATGTTAATCCCAATGTCAATGAAAGATAACCTCTTCGATTTTGAGTAGAACTGCTAGTCAAAAATTTGGAATTTTGGGAATGGTATTTTCATGTTGCTCAGCCCCGAAACTGGCCACTAATGAAGGTGGAGGGGGAGCAAATAGTAATTGGTGAAAATACCGCATTTCCAATTTAGTTTCGCAGGATACTCATGTCTGAATCAGTGATCTCAACCTTTGATAGTACAATTCTCCCCCTGCAGGCCAGCAGATAGGCAGAGACAAGTTTGCTGGTGTTAAGTTAAGTCAAATTATTTTGTTCAGGGGGCATGTCCAGGACCGTAGCTGGCAGCATATTGGAAGGGGCACACTATTCCTGTATTTTGTAATAACTTCTAGTACGCAAGAGGTAACTAATAGACAAATACACCTGTAATCGAATACAGAGTCAATTTAATATCGATTACCAGAAGTCGGGTAACAACCAGACACTAACTTTGATACAAATACTTCCTTAAGGGGGCAATGCATCTACAAACCTGACCGTTGGGGGCAATGCCGCCGTCCACCACCACCCCCAGTAGCTATGGGCCTGGGCAAGCTTTACTATTTCATCCGCGAACTGACGACATGGTATTACTTAAAGGATCAGATTTAAGTCAAAAGCATAAGTTACACAAAAAAGAAGTGATGTCCTGTAAGTCGTATTGAAAAATAGCTTCCTGCTCTTCTTCACAATTCTTTTATGATAAACTAAAGACCTTGATAGTTATTAGGTGTCATTTAGCATCAGTTTATCAAATGGGCGCCTCGAGGGCACGAGAAGCCTATTTCATAGTGCATTGGATCCATGGTGACAACTTCCAGCACCAAAGCCACGAACCCCTTCATTATCTTCTCCTCTGTAATTTATGAAGTTTATATAAAATGCAAGGTAGGTTTCCCTTACTTTCAATTTTAATGACATCACAGTAAAGTGATATCATAAACTTTGACATCATAAAGTCTGGAAATTATAAGTAGATACATTTTTCGATGAGTTATGCCTATTTCACCTTAATAGTGGTTTCCTTTGACGTCAGAACTGGTAGCAGCCCCAAGGAAGCACCGCTCTTGAAAGCTTGTCATCTATCTGAACAGAGAATATCAACCTGAAGTAAATAACGTCTCTTTTAAAGGAGGTGCCAATGAGATCGTGAGATCTAGTAAGCGGTGCTTACCTGAGATTCGGTATCTATTAAAGTAAATATGCAATTATCATACCTATTTGGCAAAGATCATCTCTTGCAGCAAACAATGTAAACTACCTTCTTCTACGTGCCCTGTCTGCAAAAGTTGTCTATCATGATGTTCCCTCCTCCTCGTAAATTGTAAAACTTCGCCAGTTCATATTTCATTCCTCCAGTTATTCACAACCTGCTCTCTTATATTCCCCAAAAGAGTCCTTCATGGTCTCTCTCTTGCTCTATTTCCCTCCATTGTTCCCGTTAGCACCAAGTTATCTAGCCCCTCTTTCCTCACTACATGTCTCAAGAGTTCCATTCGACTCCTTCAAATTGTTCTTAGCAAGTTCCTTTTCGTTCCCGCTCTTTTAAGCACTTCTACGTTCGTTACGTGATCAGTCCAAGATAAAGTCAACATCCTTCTTAGGAACCATATTTCCCCGGCCTCCAGTTTCTTCTCCATTTCGGCTGGCACTGTCCTGCGTTCACATCCGTACAGCAGGGTGGATGTTAAGTAGCACTGCAGTAATCTCCTCTCCTTCTTGTGGGCATTAACATTTTTCTGAACTTTCAAAATTTTCCCCATCCGACCAAAAGCCTCCCTTCCATTTCTCCACTTTATTTCGACGTCACATTTTCCATTTTCGTTGCTGTAGCTTCCAAAGTAGTTAAACTTGTCGACTTGTTGAATTTGGCATGACTGGCATGAGAACTTCACATGAATGTTTTACTGTACTTGTAAATATGTCAAGAGACGCGGGAACTTTAAAAAATTGGGACGGTAAATAGCTAGGTGTTCAAAATATTCTTATAATATCATCATGTCTTCTAAGTTTGAATAGACACTAGAGAAATAGAAAAGTAGTTCACCAACGGTACGTCGAGAACACTTTATCGTGCTTGCACAATTTAATTGCTTTGGATTGGCATCAATTTTATATCGAAAGGTATTAGTGGAGGTAGTTTTGATTTTTCTGTCTAGTAAAAGTATAATCAGCTCACTAACGTTATAGTTCGTGGTTTTTAGAGATAAGTGGTGGAGGGCGGTTGCCCCAGGTTCCCACGTCTATGGTTATGGTGAACTTGCAAGTTACCTTGTTCTCCGAGACTTTTGAAAAACTCTAACTTTTAAAACTAGATAGAACGGTCGGCTGAATTAATATCAATTTTCATATTTTTAAATCGACTTGGTAACTATTCCCTTTTCAATCTCAAACTTTGTATAACTAAGTCGTTCTTTGGAGTTCGAATGCGAAATGATACTGTTTCAATAGTTCTATTGACACTTGAAGTGTACATTTCCAATGCCAAAATGTCTATCTTTACTATTTGTCAGACATTTGGGTCTATTACAACTGGAAAAGAACTTACAAATATAAGATAGGTTATCACAATTTATTTTTAAAAAGATACTTTGAACCTTAAAAGCTTAAGATGCATCCTGGATTGTCTAATAAAATTGGAAAGGTGTCTCTGTATAATTGTCAACCCCAAAACAGATTTCAAGCTCCTATTATTTACCAAGAAGCAACCCCAGAGATCCTAGTCTCGAGCAGTCGTTTGCTTCAGCATGCAATACCCATTTTCTTATGTTGACTACTCGTAGAATTTAAAAATAGGGTCTCATCATCGCTCATCATCAATAAACTGATTTGCAAGGGGTGCTAATGAAGAACATGCAAGCCGCGGAATCCCCATTGCTAATAAGGGACAGACGGCAGATTTGAAGCATGGAAAAACTGCCTTTTTTGGAGTTAAGTCGAGTACAGCAGCGAGACCGACCCCCAAATTGTGTATAATTGGTAGGCAGTAAGTTATAACAAGCCATCAGGAGAAAATGCGCATCATTCCCACAGCATCGAGCAAAATGCAATATCAGGATGATCAGAGAAACGCCTTTTTTCTAATTTAAAAAACAGCAACATCTATGTTAACACTGCCGCCAGAATTTACGGAGCATCGTAAGCAAGTAGGGTAAGAGCGCAGGGGAAATGAGAGTTCAAATAGGAAAGGTTAGCCGAGCTTTTGCGGAAATGTAAAATGTCTGGAGAAGCAAAAATGACGACAGTCAGACTAAAAATGAAAATTGATGAGACAACCGTTCTATCTGTACTGCTATATGCCTCAGAAAGGTGGGAATTAAAAGACAAGGACTGTAAGGAAATTGAAGCCTTCCAGCATAATTGCATTTGAAAGATTATGTCAATAGCATACACAGACCATATTAAATCGAGAAGATTGACGTGGATGGGGCATATCTGTAGAATGGGCGAAGAAAGGATAGAGAAAGTGGCAACAAAGTGGATCCCTAAAGGTCAGAGGAGAACGAGAGGGAGACCAAAAAGAGAGAAAGACATGAAAAAGATAAGGAAAGACTTCGAGAGATGCGATTACACTAACCAAAGACAGAAGCTGTTGGCGGAGATTTGTGGCTCAATGTACGTCATCACACGGAATGAACTAAGGTCTAAGTTCTAAGGCCACTCTACAGCACTCGGCATCTTCCTCTCAATGTCATTTTTATACGCCAGTCTCTCAATAATGTTGTCCCTAAGCTTCTGGCTCGACAAGCTATTAACATTTCAACTAGACGTATCAGCTTGCATGAGATAAATCAAATGAGAATCTCTTTTGACTTAGGCCTACTCTAGTAATTCCCTAGCAAAAGGATAGTCTTATTAATTGGGTGGAAAGGGGAGCTGAAATCCCTAATAATTTTGACTTGATATTATTTCTCAGTTTTGCTGATCAGTATCTAAGTGAAAATCTGGGTAGTTAACCTATTCTATTGTTTTCTTTTCTGCTTTTCCCTTGTTCATCACAGCTCAATTGGTAGAGAAACGCGCCGTAATAAAATGACAGGACAATCAAGAAATATAGTGGACCTTCATCCAATTGAAAGACGTATATTCAAAACCTTCGAAATATGTACTCTAAGAACATTGCAGTGAAGAATCCGCAAAGGTTTACATGTCATCTCACATAAGAAAACAAAAACTGGTTGTTATGAGCAGCTGCCATATTGCATATATTTCGCTGGTGGCATTAATGTATTTCCCTAGTTTCTTTTCATAGTTAGTCATTCCTTCATTTCTCGATCGTTGCTACTGTTGACCTTCTTCGGTCTCACATCCATTTGATAAAATCTTTCTCGAGCCCATAGCAATGCAACCATTATATATTCTGAACTTGCATTGCAAGTTCGTATGCCCTTGGTGATCTTCCTCGTTTCCTACTAAAGGAGTGAAGAAGGATGGTAGACACGCTCTTTTTCAGCAGTTGTGGAAAACGTGCAACTCAACCAGGTGGTCTCCTGAAGTAGCCTTTCGTATGTACAGGCATACCCACGGGGGATTAAGGGTTCAAGTATCCCCAAACTTATGTAGTCATTATTATGTAGCATTGTCTTCCTACTTTTCGCCATTCAATTTCCAAATGGAAATATTCGATGTAACTGCTTCTTAAGTTTTTAGAAGTGTTGTCCAGCATTTAGATACTTGATTGTGAAACAGCGAGGATTTCGGCCTTGGCCGAACTGCAAAAGGAACAGAATGGCGAAAACAGGGAGAGTTGATGGTTCTCGTGCAAAGACTTTACTTTGCAAAGGACTACTGCTGGAAGAAAGAACGGCAAACATGATGTGAGTCCTGTTTGTTTGATGGAAAGAGCAAGTTACAATGACGTTGCTTTTAATGCAAAGAAACATGAAAATAAATGAATTAGTAACTGAGCACCAAACAAAAATTTTGGAGATGTCTACAGCCAACATGGTGTTATACCAGAGCCAGAGAAGATAAATATAACGGATAAAGGGACTTTGGTCTTTGGTCTTTTGGTCTTACATGTAAACAAGAGGGTGCACAATAAAGGGGGGGGGGGGTACTCTTCGAAATTTCACTTCCATTTATACTTCATTCAAAGTTTAATTTAAACCAAATGATTGTAAGAGAACAAGATGTAAAATGCTTCGGAGAATAAATTACTCATTTTTTAGGTACATGCGTACACTGACAACACTTTCAAGACACTCACCGTCTAGTTTTATTTCTTTACAATAAAGTTATACTTTTTTCCTCATTTTGTTCTCTCACTTTTCGTTATAAGGAGGGGGGATCATAATAAATGAAATGGGTAGCGAAATTTCAAGAAAATGGAATTTACCCCCCTGCAATTAGGTACACGAGAGTAGATATATCTTAAAGGCTGTAAGTGTTAAAATGTTCAAGTTTTACATCTGATTGCTTGATTCTCGTTTCTTCCTGCGTTAGATACAAACAAACGTGCTCATAATAAATAATCTGCTTTGGGGATGGTTTAAGATCATGGGGGAATGGGGAAATTTTTAAGAATGGTCCATCTCACCCCCAAATTTACTGTTTTTTAAGATAAAGAATGAGTTTATTACATTTGGCAGGTTTTATGTTGACGTTTGGTTAAAATTGGTTGCTTTCACGGGAAAAACTGATATCTGATAGTTTTTATTTTCACAGGACATCACTTTGAACTTAAAAAATTTATAGATGTACAAAGATAAGTTTCCTGGTGACAGACTATTGTCCTTTCAATTGGAAAACATAACACGAGAATGATACGATGGATATGCATTGTAAGCTTGAAGGACAGTTCTAATGAAGTCAGAAGAAGATTGAATCTGGACAGAATTGGCAGTTTTATGCAGAATAGGAGGCTTAGTTTGTTTTGTCATGTGGAGCGAATGGTCAACAATGCTTGGGCAAGTAGATGCAGAAAGATCAAGGTGGCAGGAGCAACTGGCAGAGGGAGGCCGAAGAAAACATGAGAGGAAGTAATAAGGATGAATCTCAAACAGAAAGATGTCAGTAGAGACTTGATGAAGGATAGGGTAGCTTGGAAGTCAATTTCAAAAGACCGTCCAACACATGCTAGCATGTAAGATGGACGTAAAGCAGAATATGATGATGATGATGATGACGATGATGATGATGATGATGATGATGATGATGACGATGATGATGATGATGGCGATGATGATGATAATAATGATAGCCCTGAGAAACAGAATATGTGACCAAACCGTCTTAAGAGTAAAACTATGGGCAGATTAAGGGTCATTGACGATTGGCGTCTAGTGGCGTGCACGATTTTTTTAAAATGTGTGTATGTGTGTGGGGGTGACTTGTAAAGTCTGCAACACCAGTTAGGAGGTATCGTGGTCCTTTCCCAGATATATCGAATATGCCACTGCTCACGTCCTGACATTGACATGTTATATCTCAAAATTTGAATAAGATAATTTTAAAGTTTTTGTAGGATGGACATTACCCAGTGGCATATTCCCAAATACTGTACTTTTAATCTCATGCGTGGATTAATACCCGACATTTTGGGGAAGGGGGCATTGCAGAGGTCTTGCTGTTTGGCCATGTAAACTAAAATCTTTCTCAAGGGAATTTGGTGGAAATCAGTGGTATGCAAAATATGTCATCTATCTTGCCTCTTTCTCGGCTATATTCAGAGTGAGGCCGAGGGAGGATCTACTGCAAGCAATCCCTTTCATTGCGATAAATCCGCATTTGCACAGCGATTTGGTCTCAAGATATTACATAGGAGAAACTTTGCCGTACGATATCCCCACTTTTACATGCTTTTTCATTTATTTCCTTTATTTAGCTAGGATGTTAATTCATATTTTTAATCTATAATTGTTTAAGATTGGACGACCCCGAAGTATGTTTTATACTCCTGGCGCAGGGCTTGTTTATGGAGTTGCATTTTGACAGTTGCTGGTTGAATGGTGTGGCAGAGGAAGCGACGTCCACTGAGACACAGCTACTTAGCAATTAATACTTTGAATGGGCAGCTAGAAGCACAAGAGCGAGCAATTGTTAATCAGCAATCAGTGGTGCATGTAATACAAACGAGGATATTTAGTTAGACAACAAACAATACCAATTATTTGCCATGTTGTCTTCATTACCCTCTGCGGAGATAAACACGACTTGGCCTTGTCATTTTCACTTCGGCTTGTTGGAGAAAGTACAGTACCCGTTGAGAAGCTCTCCAGAATTTTGCTAGTCCTGCAGCGTTTCCACAGGACTTTGATCAGTTGATTACGTTAGTCGATGCCCATTGGCAGTGCATCCAGTTGAGAGATACTTGGTAGTTCAGAGCAGCCAACAACGCGGAGTTTTTATTGTTGCCACTGACTAAGGCAAGTTCTGCTTCATGGACAGTGCATCTCTTGGATCAACATCGCCTGTAAACCTTTTACAACGTGCTAGCACACATTATTGAGGATTTTAAAGTGTTCAGTAGGCTCACTTATTGATTGCTCACCGTTGGCGCGTGATAGTGGTGATTAGACTTTATTTCGTGTGTTAAAATGAGGTCAGTTTTGTTCTTCACAGTCACTAGTAATCCGAACTGCGTTTGCTAACTGTTCATAGTAGTCAATGTCTTCCATGATGACAGGCCAGGTTAGCCAGCTCGATATACTCGTTTCGCCAGTG
This sequence comes from Carybdea cf. marsupialis auct. non (Linnaeus, 1758), assembly GCA_010016065.2. NCBI lineage: Eukaryota > Metazoa > Cnidaria > Cubozoa > Carybdeida > Carybdeidae > Carybdea > Carybdea cf. marsupialis auct. non (Linnaeus, 1758). The sequence goes on along the minus strand of JAAAKL020003903.1, from coordinate 6,053 downwards.
TTTTTCAAGTGTACCATCAAGGATTAGCTGAAAGATCTTTTAGCCTTTATGAACCGCAAAAATCAATTTGCTCTTTTGTCAATTTGGACCTAATTTCGGAGGTGATCGTGAGAGTTGTACTCATCGCAGTCTTCAGGATGATGTTTCTTCGCACAGATTGTGAACTGTTAATTCGCTAAGGATGGATTTATTTACGTTCATGTATCGCAATTATTTTACTGTATAGATCAGTGATCTACATGGTAATATGGATAGAAATCAAGCTGGCATCAGCCATGAAACAGGGAGGATTTATACATGCACTGCTGGACGGAATAGGGTAGGAGATTCAGGGAGTCAACGAAGTTTTGAGGTAGGAATATCCAAAGTGAATCTTCGATCGTCGTAGAATTCCCATGATTAACTTACGGACACCGATCCCTTCTATCAATGCAAGAGTGTCGTAGAAACTTTCTTAACTCGAAGATATCAGGCGTTAATGGTCACCGTGTCTCCCTCAGACATGGTTCCTTTTCCTTTAGAACTGCCGTCTAAAACTTCCATATCTTGAAATTCTTTATAGTTTCCAAGCGAATGAAAATGCATTTAACTAGCGTTAAAATCACATGTGCGAATTCTTCATGCGTCAGCCCGTTACTGATTGCCTTGATGTCTTACATCTGATCTTCAGATGTAAAGTTGTCTGGTATCTAAAATACAGTAAATTAGCGCTGTCATGTGAATGTGATAGCAAAGGCGGGATATTTCATAAGCTAAGCTGCAAAGTTTTGGTTGGTATAATATCATTCAAATGCTCACGGTATGAGCTTCATTTTCGGATTATTATTCAAATGAACTGTGGAATTCGGGTTTTATGGCTCCTGAATGTTATGCATGACGATCAGAATTAAGGTCTGATCAAGCAAGCTTAAGACCTATGTTTTCATGCAAGGCAGAGGCTTTGTTTTTGTGGTAGGATTACGCCATAGACGAAAAGGAGGGTTTCATGCTGGCAATAGAGGGATACAAAAGGCAGTGTGTTAGAAGGTTCAAATGACTCGAATACAAATTTCACATCGATGTGGTCAGCCACAGTCTGTAAAACATAACTCGTGCTGCTCGCATTGCTGGTCATTCAACACCACTAGACACTCTTTAGCCATGATAATGTTGCAAGTTGCTGTAAACTTACCCAGGGAGGTTTCATTTCTGTTGGCTTCATGAAGTCAGTGGTACTCCATATCTCATTACAGGAGAATACAACCCAAATGGACGTGCAAAAGCAAATAGTTTTGATTGAATCCAGGACATAATTACAGCTCAATATAGTGCCTTATTGCGATTCCCAAATTCCCCAAACATTAGGTCTATTCAATGTATTTAAAGTTATTGTTAGCCAGATCAAAATGTCTATTTCATGCACTTTGAAGCTGGAAAGTTGTGGTACGATTGTGAAAGGAAGTGCCACTTTGAAAGTGTGCCGCTGTTTGAATTCAGTCTGAGGTTTATTCGGAAGACTTGTCATCCAAGAGGCTCTCAATATCGTTAACTATTATTTGAAGAGTGCAAATAACAATCTTTTGTAAGAGCTAGAAGATCGTCCTCTGTCTTACGTACCGTCAGAAGTTAGCTAGTAATGATCACTGACTTAGGGAAAGAGCTTAAGTAGCAGATAATGCTGGAAGTTTTTTATATTGATTCGAAGGCAGTTTTTCGTGTGGTTATGCCAGTTTTAATTTTATACCTTCAGTAGGTTCAAACTGATGCTTAAAGAACCCTATCAGCGAGATTACCCTTCAGGTGTTTACATTTCTTACAACTTGTAGCCGGAACTCTACTTTAGATGTTTTGCTTTTTATTGGTGAAAGCACTTTCAACTGTTAAACTGGCTATCTTCAGACAGCTTTTGGTAACCTTTCTTTAGTTAGCCTGTGAACGTCGGTTCCATGTCGTTGAAGCTACAAATTCAGTGAAAAACAGTATATAATCTAGACTTTTATGCCTTTCGCTTTAAAGTCGTTCAGATATCTAACATCTAATTTTGCCACCCTCCTTCTTACCTCCACGTGATTGGAGTTCTGAAGCTAAGTTATACGATGAAGTTGTGTCGCATCAGTGTGTACATCTCAGTTTTGTGGTGGGACTGATATCAGACCCATCTTTTTATGCTTCTTCATGACGTTTCTTCGCTGTATTTGCAAGGATTCTCAACAAGTGCCCCTCTATTGCGATCTATTGATAGCCAGTTAAAATATGTTGTTTATGATTAACATTTAATTTGTTCCGCCAGTCGATTCGGCCTCAGGATGTACCATGATGAGTTGATTTCTTGCCATGTCCAGCCTCCTAGTTTCCAAAATGTATTGTCACAGAAAACTGATCCCATCTCATAACTGATGGGCCATGAACTGCCACTGATTACAGTTCTTAACCTGTTTTGTCGCCAGTTTACTATGGTCACGTTGGAAGTGATTGCTTCAAATAAGGCGATGTGGTAAAAAGAGCAGTGGTTATGAAAAGCCCAGTTTCTAGTTTTCTCTTATCAATGCTTTGTTGCTGCTTTGGTCAAAATATTTACGAAATCATGGTTATCAGATTGCTAATTTGTGATATGTGATCAAACACATCGTGGTTCGATATCAATATTTTCTTTGATTGATGTCGAGCGTTCTCACGTTAACGCCATCATGCTGTTTTGGGTGTTGTGTGCTGCGAAAGAATGTTGTTTTGTCGAATGCTTAAAAGTATGCATGTTAGATTATGATGTATGATCGCATCTGTCATAATTGATGCCACAAACCTTTCACAAACTTATTCACACGGTGACCAAGACACCGTTGTTTATGTTAGTCTACGTTTCTCGACTTCGGAGCGCTTATTTCTTCGTAAACAACAGGATTTCGTCCTATATCGATTCATGAATTATTCTTGATCTCCAAGAAGACTCGCGCCTGTTATATACATCAGGATTATGGTCTTTATACGTCATTAGATGTATGAACCCAACTTTACTGTTCAGGCCTCCTTACAAGTATTAATTTACCCAAAATGGGATGCGATATGAAGTGAAACGATCAGATTTATAGGAGTTTGTTTGAAAAAATGATCAGTGTAACACAGACTTAACACTAAGTTTAATTATCTGTCGAATATGTCCAACTTATCGTAATCTGTATGAAATTCTTGTGCAAAGGAAAGTTATAAAAGTACATTGTAATTATGCTGCAGAGAGGCGACGCTTGATTTCTGCGTTGATCCATGACGAGTTCAACGAAGCCGATGATCGATGTAAAAAAATGTACTGCGATCGTGATATCGTAACATTCTGATCATAGCATTCTCCAAACCATTAAAATTGATACATGCCGACATATACTCAATGATATTGAATGTTCGCGCCGTCGTAATTCCTTACAAAATCTTACAACGTCTGACATTAGATCACAATTGATCCAGTAGTTGTCTCAAAGTTGTGATAGTGTTGAACTGTCCGCTATTGATCAACCCAATAATGTAGAGTGGTCACGCAATATTGGTCGTAGCAAACAAGGCCTTTGGCACACGACTTACTTTACTGCTTCGGTGCCCTGGCATATTAATTTAATTTTACAGAACAATGTCAACACTTAAACTTTCATTACGATGCTATTGAAAACGGTTACCTTTGCGATGTACCGCACTTGCAAAGGTGAGCTCACTTGGAAGACAATCAAATGTAAGTGTGCAGATGCGCAAGTTAAAGGTTTGGTGCTTTCACGTCCTGTCTGATCTTACGAAAGATCGTCTCAGAATCACAGATAAATAAAAGTCTTGTTGAATAGGTGCCAACGCAGAGTTTTTCCACATAGTTTCAAACGGAATTGTATTCTGATTTATCATGAGGTGTATGGCCTCCGCCACCACTCCCAGTCCTGAACGCATACTTCTTGCATAAGGGTAGAAGTAAAATTTTATGGAGTAGATGTAACCCAGGCATCCAACTCTGTTATAAAATCATAAAACATCTTAAAAAATGAATTTTTTGAGATATCGTCATAGAATGTCACGTGAAATGGTCAAATGTCAGAAAAAGTCATAAACGTTTGCATGAAAAAAGGCTGGAATCCTACGTCTTAACGATTTTATTGACGATTTTCATGGTATTTATTCCAGAATGTACAAGTTTCAGGTAATTTGGAGCCCTTTTATTTTGCGTGCCAATTTGCTTTCCGGAAGTGATTTTCCCCCAGATATAGCCCTTTTGTACATACCTAGAATATGGCATGATTGTACTGTATTTATCAGGTTCAAATTTAAGTGGCCAATAAATAACGTAAGTTGTGTCATAAGATATCATAGTAATCACTAAAAAATGTCCTAAAAATTAAGCAAAAAAGTCATAAATTCATATTGTTATATTTAGATTGGGAGGCCTGATGTAAGCATAATGGGAAATGCTACAGTATCGCGTTATTATATTGTATTCCATTTAACATTGTTTATCCGAACAGTTTTAATGTAGGCCTACATGAAGCAATGTCACATGACGTAAGGTAAATAATCATTTAGTAGGCCTATTGAGTGGTTTTAGATTTGCTACCCTGAGTGATTGGTATCAATTTCTACAATGGATATCTTTCTGAGGCTGTTGTTGATTTATAAGCCTAATTACTTCCATTCATCATTTATTAGTAGCTATTTAAATGGATGAAATTAATGAAATAGGAATGCCTACACCTATGTATCGAATTGTAACCCAAAATTGCTCTATCAATACAAGGAGTAAGATTGCTTGGACCCTGCTGAGCTTGGTGCAGTTGACCAATAGCCCCCCCCCCCCCCAAATTTAAACCTTAACAAAGTTTAAGTGTGCAAAATTGACATGGCCTTTGTGCTTAAGGCTTCATATACATATACATACATATATATACATATAAATATATTTATATATATATATATACCAACAAGTATTGATACCATTGCTAAAGTGCTTTATACAACAAGGTACAGCCTAGTACTACAAAGCAGTAGAGACCGCAGTCTGAGGAACGTCAGTAGACAGGATGTGAAACCTAAGGTAACTGTGTATATTGATATTGATGTAGAGGAAGCATTAATATGGACTCTGTATAGTCTCAGCTAGTTCAGTGAGTAAAGTATTATGAAGTATAGAGAGTATGCCATGGAGGGATGGTTAAATTTGCTCATAGCAAGTTTTCCTAATTTATATTCAATGGGATAAGAAAATTGTTCAGTTTAATGACGACTGACAGTATATGGTATTTATATATTTTTAAAAATGCTGAAGAAACATGAATTGGCTGTCCCTATGTACCCTTCCTGATCGTTAAGAGATGTTATTGTATATATATTTACTATAACTTAAGGTTTACTCAATAACTGACTGCCCAGTGGCAGTTTCACCAAAAATAGTTTAGTCCTGACAACAAAAATATTTGTTAAACATTTTTGCTCATGAGTAACAAAAAGGGGATCAGACATGAATTTTTTTAGATTATTTAGGAGGCTGGCCCATCTGCTACTTAGTGGCTGTACAAATGCCTATATCAAGGGGGTATATACATGGGTGGTTTTATGAGGAAGCTGACAGGGCCATGGCCTGAAACCCTGTACCTCCAGCGGCCCCACTTGTAAATGCGAAGAAAATAGTATGTGTTCAACTGCCCATATTACTCTGGTGGGAGTAAACTTAAAACTTTACCCACTGGAGGGAATACAGTATCCCGGGAACCAGGGCTCCATATCCTCCAAAGCAGCCACTGGGTATATAGAGGGTGGTAGGATTGCAAGTCTCATCCATGAGGGTGTACTGTGTCAATTCTCATTCTTATCTAACTAAAAATAATATCTTGTATAACCAGAGCTTCTTATTTTATTTTCTGTTAAAGGAACAGTGATTGGCCTGGCCTAGATCTTCTTGCATAGTAGTGGGGCTTGGTTTTGTCATTTGTTGTTGTGGTTTTGGTTTGTTTGTTTATTGCTGTTGTTCTTTTGTGGGTGTTTTTTGTTCTTGTCATTGTGTTGGTTTTTTTGGCTTCATTTTTATCCTAGTGTGTATCATATCATGTAATCCA